>CAODLS011728620.1:0-24608 GCA_948243855.1 Flueggea neowawraea | reverse complement strand
ATAGTGGTTTGACCAACCATGCCTACGTCGACTACTTAAGTCTCACTTAGGATTTTCACTGTAACGATGATTGATTTCAACTCAATCCAACAAAGCCTTACACCAAGGTTGATTGCGGCTCACACCTCTAAAACCAACAAGGTTGATTACGAATCACACCTCTAAAGCCAACAAGGTTGATTACGGCTCACACCTCTAAAGTCTAGATATAACTTATATATCAAAATCCAAAACCAAACCAAAACAATTTCATAATTCAAATATATATATAAATATATATTTGTCAGAAACATAATCTTTCTTTCAAAAAGATATTCAAAAATCCAATCAAATACAATTTACAGAAAAAAGTGTCAAACTCCCAAAATAGAGCTCATAGAACCAAACTTATAGGTCAGAAACCAAAATAGAGAGAGATGATATATACCTACGTATATATCAATTTACCAAAACAGAGTTTGAATATCCATTCAAAACCAAGCATGCACTCAACATCAAAACCAGTGGAAAACATATATATATATATATAAAATTTTCGCAAAAACAAAGAAGTGAATCTTTATTCACATAATCCAAATTATTTAATTTAACAAATCCTTAGATTAGTCCAATTTACATGCTATGGTGATAGCACAACAAAAACATATACTTGGAAGAGACACAACCTATGTGTATGAAGCTGTCATCCACTCACCTGGATGCCGAGCTTCCAAACTCCGTAACACTGACCGCCGGTCGATGGCTGGTCACCTCTGGTCACATCAAAAATTGAACTGAGCTGAAACAAAGTATTCACAATAGATCAGATACGGTGATTGTGGCAATACAAAATATACATGAAATGCAAATGCAGACTCAGACGCTATCGGCGTCAGAAATCCTATTTCGATCGAAGATCTAACACTCACGGCCTAAAAATCAAAGTCTATATAAAATTACGAATTGGTCCTCTTTTTTGTAAAATTACACTTTAGTCCTCGGATCTCGTAAAATTATAAACTAGTCCCTCAAGTCCGAGAATATACAAACGACTATTTCAAGTAGTCAGATTTCTCAAAAGAGCTCCTGAACTCTCCGAATTTACAATTTCAGTTAAATTCCTCGAAATTACAAAATTACTCCAAACTTATCAAAATTATAAATATAGTCCAACTTTTCGAAAATTACAAATCTAACTCTCCAATTTCTAAAATTACAAATCTGGATATTAATTTTCCAAAATTACAAAAATACCATGCTCAAAAACTTTATTATCAAAAATACAAAACTCTTGATTCGGCAGACAAAAATCGAAACCAAATATACCTATTGATTCACCTCAACCTTAGGAACATTAACCCATCAACAATTTCCTTAACAAACAACCAAATTCGGCCAAAATCCACCAAGCCCAAAACTAACCCTAACCAACACAACAACTCATCAAATCTCATCATTCAAGGCTTGAAACAAGTTCATCTAAGTCCCATCTAACCCATACAAGCATCCTCTAACATCAGAACATCACAAATCATCAAAGAAATGGAACTCTAGCCCAACTAGTCCAAATGCAAAACCATGAATCAAAATCATGAAAGATGAATCAAAAATAAGAAAAGAATGATAATCTTACCTCCAAAAATGATTAGGAACATTGGACAAGCAATGAGGTAGTGAGAGGATCAATATGAAGGTGAGAGAGAGTGAAAAATGCAAATGGAGGATGAAATGGTCGGGGTTCGGATATATATAGAAAATAGAGGCTCACGTACGTGAATATAAGGTTAAAGTACGTTAGGAGAACCTCACATACGTTAGGATCAAGGTCACGTATGTTAACGAGTCAAAAATTATGTTCTAGAACAGAAAATCCCAACTTCACGTATGTCACCCCTAAATCTCACGTACTTGAATCATCCTAGAAGCTTAGCTCACGTACGTGACACCTATTTCTCACGTACATGAGTTCTGCCTGCCTTACGTAAAGATGTTTTGTTTCTCCCTTATTGACTTCTCTTGCTACCGAACTCGTCCCGAATCATTTTCAACACTTAACAACATCCAACCTAATATAATTTCATCATAAACATTAAATACCATCCACTAGTATTCCAAAAGTCCTCAATGCCATATCCGAAAACTATAGGGATCATAATTGGAAAGTACATGATATTACACTAGATAAGATTGATTCTAGCTCATACCTTTAAAGTCTCACAATATTGTTTTTGCTAGGTTCACAACAAACCTCTCTCACTCTCAAAATGTTTACAAAACATTTGCAAAAAAATGAAAGCTCTATGCTAGAGTTTGGTTGTATGAAATTGATGCTTGAATCTTGATCTCTAGCTTGATTTGGTGTTTTGGAGTGAGGAGAATGATGAAAATGTTTGGGACTTAAATCAATATGATCATCCATGTTTTTCTGCCCTTCTTTGATGTATTTATAGTCATTCTAATCAATATGACAATTGGTGGTGAGAATATGACTGTTGGAATGCATTTCTGCCCGTTGCAGCTTTCTGGGTTGATGATTTACTCGAGTGACACCTTTTTCTTACTCGAGTGATCATATGCATTGATTACTCGAGTGACACCTTGAACTCTGCCTTACTTGAGTGACGCTTCCTACTTACTCGAGTGATATGACACATGGATTACTCAAGTGATGCTTTTCCTATTACTCGAGTGAGTAGCTTCAGCTCGTATCTCATTCCTCCATTCTTCGTGCATTACTAGAGTGATGAATTGACTTACTCGAGTGAAATAAATTAGGCACAAATGTTACTTGAGTGAATATGTATCTTACTTGAATGAGGCTTTGACAATGTCATTTTTTTCATCATCAAAACACATAAAAGATCTTTAATGTTGATCACCCATGATCCAACAATCTCCCCTTTTTTATGATGACAAAATTTTGAATAATTAAAGCACTACATCAAGGACAACAATATTGATAAAGGATTTCATCCTTGTCATTTGGTTAGAAAAAAAAAATTAGGAGATCATATCAAAAATTTTAAAATTTTCACTCCCTTTATGAAAAATAATTTGTGCATCATTTAAAATATTTTGAATACATCATTTCTCCCCTATCAAAAATGATTTGAGCAAAAATTTTAAAACTTATTTTCTCCCCCTATATAAATCAACACAATAAAAAAATGAAAGGCATTGAGGAAAGCAGAAAGATAGTACCAAAATTGGTATCTCCAATAATATAGGATCTTTGCTCCAAGGATGTTAAACCTTCTTGAATGGAGACCCGTTCTGATACCACTTGTTGGAGAATTTTCTCGGGGATGTATTGGTTGAGTTTGGAGAGCGGGAGCAAGTTAAGGTAAGAGGAAAACAACACCAAGATTTATAGTAGTTTGACCAACCATGCCTACGTCTACTATCTAAGTATCACTTAGGATTTCCACTATAACGATAATTGATTCCTGCTCAATCCAACAAAACCTTACACCAAGGTTGATTGCAGCTCACATCTCTAAAGCCAACAAGGTTGATTACGGCTCACACCTCTAAAACCTAAACAAGGTTGATTTTGACTCATACCTCTAAAGCCTCACAATGTTATTTTCTCTAGGTTCACAACAAACCTCTCTCACTCTCAAAGTGTTTACAAAACATTTGCAAAAAAATGAAAGCTCTATGCAAGAGTTTGGTTGTATGAAATTGATGTTTGAATCTTGATCTCTAGCTTGATTTGGTGTTTTGGAGTGATGAGACTGATGAAAATATTTGGGATTTGAAACCATATGATCATCCACATTTTTCCGCCCTTCCTTGATGTATTTATAGTTATTCCAATCAATATGACCGTTGATGGTGAGAATATGACTGTTGGAATGCATTTATGCCCATTGCAGCTTTCTGGGTTAATGATTTACTTGAGTGACACATTTTTCTTACTCGAGTGATCGGATGCATTGATAACTCGAGTGAAACTTCTTATTACTCGAGTGACACCTTGAACTCTGCCTTACTCGAGTGACGCTTCCTGCTTATTCGAGTGATATGGCACATGGATTACTCGAGTGATACCTTTCCTGTTACTCGAGTGAGTAGTTTCAGCTCGTATCCCATTGGATATTTTCTTTGTAACACCTCTTTGATAACCTCTATTGTTATGGTCAATACCATCTTATAAAGAGCACCTCACAGTGGTGCCTCTCTTTCCATTTGGAGCTTCACCTTCTTCTATTTTCATACATACTCTTGGCGTTCTAGGATTCCTCTTCACGGGTGGAGGCATTACCTTATCACTAGGGTTCTGACAAGTTAGAACTGTTGAAAGAATTGGGTATATAACACCTGCATATGTGTTCAATTAATTTGTTCTAAAGAAGCAAGGATGGCAATATTGATATGGATTTACTTTTTTTGTAGGAAATGGCTTTCAGGGCGTGCTTGCAAAAGATTCTAGCTCGACTCCACCAATTGCATGTGCAATTGTTACTGTTAAGATTAACTGCATATTTCTTAGCATTTTCATAAACTTCATAATTTTCATCCTTACTAGGTAAAAGCACACACCTTCTAGATTGATTCATCAATTTTTGCACCCTCTTCTTATAATCTTTAGTAATCTTTAGTAAATAGTTCTTCTATTGAACATCCTTTAGCATATCTTCAATGCAACCTCACCATTATTTTCTCCCTCAGTTTGTCAAAGATTATCATTGGTGTTGAAATTCTCAAAGATCCAAGTTTTGAATTAAAAGACTCATACATGTTGTTAGTTCTATGTTCACTGTGAGAGGTGTTGTCATATGCATACCTAGACTACTGTTCATGAGGTTTAAAGTCTAACTAGTCATGACCTTCCACTAAAATTTCCTTAAGTGCTTCCATAGCTTTCTCAAACTCATATTTGCATATAGCTCTAGTGGCAACCCAAAATGCATCTTTGATTGCCAATCCTTTAAATTCTATTTTCATTTTTGTATATAGGTGTCTATTGCAAAACTTGTGATTAGTAGAATGGAAAATCTTGCCCATAGAATCAATTAGGCCCTGCATATATAACATTACTAATTAGTAAATACTTACATACGTAGATCTTAAACCTTGTGAAAATTTAAAAGAGCAAGATTATGCACATCACCTTTAGCTTGTTATTCATAATAGTGTAGGGAACTCTCCCATTGTTGTCTCCTATGCATAAATTCAAGTACTCTAAGAACTATGTCCAACTTTTACTATTTTCACCTTCTGTAATACACCAAGTCACTGGAAACACACCTTTATTTCCATTAAGAGCAGTAGCTGCTAACAAAACTCCCTTAAATGGCCCTTTTAAGAACGCCCCATCAATTCCAAAGAATGGCTTATAACCCTTCAAGAATCCCTGAACCAATCCATTTAATGCAACAAACATTCTTTAGAAAATAGGAGGTTGGCTAAAATCTATCCCCTCCTGAAAAGAAAATTTGATAACACTTCCTAGATTTATCTCTGGGAGGACTCCAAAATACTGTATTAGCTTTGTATAAGCCTCATCGTAAGTGCCTTCAATTACAAGTCTAACATGAACCTTAACTTTATACAAATTTTCACTTCTTACAATCTAGACCATAATTTTTTGTCAGATGAGATCTCATAGCAGCATATGGCATATCCGGTTGAGATCTCAATTCATCCTTCATTTGATTGAATTTCTATATAGGAGTAGCTTCTGAATTATGGTGCCTAACTCTTTCACATGTGTGGGTTTTTTACTTTCTTAACCTTGAATGTCATATCATCATGCAACCTACTAGCATGAAATCTCCACTTACAGCCAGAAACTGCACGCACAACTGTTAGTCTGATTTTATTGTTCTTAATTTGAACAATGTCATATCCTCTCTTGACAATATAATCTCTTAACACTTCTCTTATATGCTTAATGTCTTTAAACATGAAGCCCTCTCTCCATTCAAAATTCCCATTCATTGGACTCCAAAACACTTTCTTTCCACAACCTTTTAATGGATCTATTCTATTTGCATTGCTGTCATAGTCAAATTCATTCACCTCCTCATCTTCATCTTCAATTTTACATTCACTTAAATCACCATTGGATTCACTACCAGTATTGCTACCTCTTGCACTACCATTAGTGCTATCTGTTTCACTTTCATCCATATCACCATTAATTTCATCAATATATTCATTATCAGAATCGTAGTATTCCTTATCAGATAGGACTGCAACATTATCTACTTGGCTTCACATGAGCTTTTGTCCTAACTCTTTTTTTGGTTTTCTCACAATGTGGTGGTGGCTTTTTAGGTTCAATATAGGGTTGCTTTTCATGGGCTTGTTCCTTTTCTAGTTTAGCATTGGATTGATTTTCATGGGTTTTTTCCTTTGTCTGGTTCAAATGGTGTGGATTCATTCTCAGGTTCCTTTTCTAGTTCAACATGTGTGAAGTTGTCACACCCATCTCTCATAGATGAGGTGACAATACCCTTACTTCGCTTACCTGCTATGTAGTCAAACACAAACTAATATTCCATCATAACTTGCTTAATTCATAGGAAACATATTTATATCTTGTCATAATAACATCCACAAAACATGCTTATCATAATTTCTTACACAAATTCTCATGACAACATATCCAAAATACAAGCAAAATAACCAACATATCAGAGCTTTTCTAGACAGTTCAACTTATCTATACAAAACATACATAAGGTCCAAAATACAATAACCAAAAAGACATTCAACTCTTATCGTTGGCCCAACCTCTTCTAAGAACTTTGGTGACGATTTTGTAATGAGAGAAATTCAACTTCTAGATGCTATTAATCTGTGGAGGGAGGAGAGGGGGGATGAGTATAAAACTCGTGAGTGGACAGATATACAACAAATGGAGAGGCAGTAAAGGGGTTATCATACTAATATATATACATATTCCAAAAATTCAAATCAACAATTCAACATTTAATTACCTGCTATCAATTCATCAATTTTATTTAGTATAGCTTGCTTAAATATTAATTATAACAATTACTATATAATATTCCATCCAAACTAATCATTAAAATCTAGATTCATGAAAACATCATGCAATGCAAATAAAACATGCTTCATTGTTGCATATTCAAAGTCTCAATATCAAGTTCTGATATCACTGATCATACACTCATAACATACTGAAACTGCTCTCACAGCAACTTGGATGCTGTAATAATAAATATAAAGTACAACTGGTATCCAAGTTAAGATCATGCTTAAGCTAGCAACCTTAAGAGCTAAAATAGTATCTGGCTCAAAATGGCTAATCACTGGTAGTCTTATTAGCTAAAACAGTACCTAGTACCATAAGGGTCAAAAACTGAAACTAGTTGGCCAATTGTCTCTGATCCTTGGATCCACTTATCTCAATACTCAATCCATAATAAAGTTGATCATCAATAAGCTAGATCACAGTATAATATACTATAAAGGTATGATCAATAATGCACTCTCATAATTCAATAACTCATCATATCTCGTCGTAGGTGTACATCATCACAAACCAACTATTTAGTTCATTCAATATTTACTATCTCAATGCCTTTATGCAGTGCATGAATGTCAATGAAATCATTATTATGCATGTCATTTGATACAAAAAACGATTGAGAAAAACCTGTACTACTCCCTGTTTTTATAGGAAAATAATCATTTAATAAAATCCATGTTTTTCATAGAAAACATACATAGATATGCATTTGAAATAACTTAAGTTGCATATATGTCCAGTCATCTAGTTGAGATAGGAAATAATCCTAGACTTCACTAGTTGTAGTACCCATGATGTCTGGTGGTGAAACTAGTTTTCCTCCTATAATGAAATTAAAGGGTAAACAAATAAGGATTTGACTTACGTTAAGAATTCAAATTAACAATGGAACATATAACTTTGGACTAAGACACGAACGAATTGAGTTTGTACTTCCTTCTTAGTCAACCAGTCTATTCCATTTTGTTTATTCACTTATTAATCCATTCATACTCCTTCACCCATCCATAGTCTTCATTATTCTTTCAATTATCCTCATCAACAACAATCGCAACAACTACATATCATTAATAATTTATTAACTCCATATCAACATCTCGATCCAATCATCATCATCATCAACAACTAATATTCACAATAATTTCTCATCATAAAATTCCACAAATAAATTGACAATAAATCACAAATCACTTAAGTTCCTTCAAATCTTATCTTACCCTCTGAAAATTGGTCCCGAATTGTCGAAATTCACTCATGGAATCGTAAGAAAATCTTTCCGGAGTGTCGTCGGCCGGTCACTGGAATCTCACCCAAAAATTGACCACCAACCCAAATATGTAGGTCTTGATGGAAGGAGTTTAACGGTGACAACCTCATGTCCTAACTCCTCTCTGTTTGTGAGTAACCACTAAAAAACCGTCCTGACCCCTTCGCCCCTTTTCTAGACTCTTCTTCTTTTTTTTTTCTTCCAATTCTATCCCATTTTTCTTTTTATTTTCTGAAATACCCATAATAACTATTAAAAATACAATTTAACCATACTCCAAAAAAAAATTCCCCCAATCTTATATAATAATTAGTATTCTAATAATCCAACATTTAGAAAAAAATAAGATTTGGGGTGTTACAGAAGTCATTCTCAATTTCAGTCTCATGTTCGGGATCAGTTTCAATCTCACGCTCAGTAGCAATTTCATTCTCAATTTACGTATTCTGAACAAAGAGAAATTAGGGGCTTGGGAAATGGATTAGACAGCTAAGAGATAAAGTGGAGGGGGTGGACACTTTTCAGAAGACATTAAGTAAGAAAGAGAGAATTCGTGTGTTTTGGAGGGACAATGAATGGAGAGATTAAATATTTGGACATTTGTGAAGTTTTAATTAAATCAGTCCATTAGTGAGAATATAATGCCGTGTCTTACAAACTAAAAATATAATTACAAAAAAAGACATATATTGTAATTTCCTCATTAATATTCCACAATTTTTTTTTTTTTCTTTTTTTTTAACTGCATAAAAGGAAGAAAGGAGCTAATTAGTGATTTCTAGAAAAACGTTCCTTTCCAAGCTTAAACCTGAGTTACCACAAGACTCAAGTGGTGTTTTAACTATTCAGCTACCACCTGCACAATCCTAAGAATCGCAACAACTCTACCAATGGCATTCACATGAAATGTCGCATTGTAATTAATTTTAGTTGCTACAGATAATTTCCAGTTCATATAAACTATACCACAAAAACTTCCTTCAAACTATGTACCACAGAAAAGTGTCAGTAATCTTTTACTTTTTCCTGGCCGTTTTAGTGATCTCAAACCACACAAAACCCAATTAACAAATTCAAACAAAGCAGTCCATTCATGTGTGTGACCCTGCATTTTTATTCTTCAACAGAAAAAACTTCATTCCTCATAAAATATATCTTCATTCTTCCTACATGTTTAAGAGTAGCATCAATATTATTTTCAGAGCATCAAATTGTTACAACCTAAGCACTGAAAAGCAATATCAACTATAACAGCTAACACTAAGAAGAGAAGAAAAAAGAAAAAAGAAACCGAAACCCCGCATCACTTGAAAAATTTTGTATGTGTCCCAACAGCTAAGAGTTACACCAAAACTCATGCCTCTACTTTGTATTAATTTCACAATCAATATATATATATATATATATATATAATAGTTAGAGAATTTTTTTTAGATTTTGACAAGTGACATTCTATTTAATAGTCATTTAGTATTAGTTTCTTCTTATTATGTAATTACTTTTTTTTCTTAAAAATTATTTACTATTTAAAAGAGATTATTAAGAAAAATCATATACTTTTGTCTATTTTTTATAAAGAAAAGACTTTTCAAATATCGAAATAATTGCTTTTAGTTTATAATTAGAAAATTGACAAAGAAAATTAGAAGATAAATTGCACCATTTACACCTTATTATTGAAAAATTGTTCTATCTTTTACAATACAAATATCTTTCATATATCAAAATTATTAGTGCTCTTAGTTTATACTTAGATAATTAGAATAGAGATCGCACTATCTACTCCTTATTATTTAGTAGAAATTTATTTTATTTTTATATTGTGTATAACAATATATGAATTATTTATAAAAAGAATTAATTTTGCAAGAAATTGATGTTCATATTGGAACATGAATTACAAACAAAATTTTGTAAGTTATTTGGTTGATGCAAAGGTATTTTTAAAACAATTTTCTCATTTGCTACGAGCTTTGACATTGGTAGTTTCTAAAACAAGCGCGGCAAGTAAGATGATGGACTTTTAAAATAAAAAATTATAATTAAACATTCAAACGAAAGAACTATGTAGAAATATAAAATTTAGAAAAATATTAATGTAAATTTACTAAATATTGATTAGTTTTGGTTTCATAGTTTGAAAATTTTTTTAAGCTTTTTTAACAAATATTTTATATATTATTTTATACTCAACATAAAATTTTATTTGAACCTTTTGTTAGATACATTAAGATTAAAAAAGTATATTTCTTTACCATGTTTAATTTTATATTTCACTTTTTATAATTAATTTTAGTTTTATACAAATAATAAAAATTTTAATTATTGTGCGTAATACAGCTAAAATGTTAGGGGAGTTTTCCCCAGCTTTTGTCAAGTGGCATACATTGACATTTGGTTTCTTAATTGAAAATTTCTTTCTTTCAAACTAAATAAAAAGTTTGTTTAATATTTCATTTTTGAGGGAGTTATAAGAAAGAGTTATTTTTATTGAAACATTGGCAGAAGAGCATTAGAGGAATAATTACTTTTTTAATAGCATTAGAGGAGTTAATAAGTTTACCTGTTCACTTTCCCCACTACCTCTTTGGTGCACTGTTTTTACGTTACTTCATCCACTACCACTCTAATGTTTAGTTTACTTTTATTTTCTTACAATTGTTCTGCTTTAATTTCCCTCATCAACAGCCTCCACAATAATGATGACTTTATATAGCTTACTTTTCTTCCATCGTCGTCCACATACTATGTACTGCAAGAAGTTCAACAACAATGGCTTTCTCTCAAAGCCTCTTCTTAGAGATTTGAGACCTATAAGACACAGTACATCTTAAAACTTTCTCTTTGCAAAAATGAGGATTTCCCGCACTCTTGGCCGTCATTATATTGAAGAGCTATTTGGAGATGGTCATTTGTTAGCATGTATCTCATCACGCCCTGGTGAATGCGGCCATTTTGACGACTATATCTTGAAAGGGCGAGTTCTATAGAGGAAGAAGGGCAAAGAAGATGACAATATTTTCACTCGTACTGTTCTTTTAGTTTTTGTTATTTCAGCTTTGTTGTTGTTCATCTTCTAAGAATGAATTTTAGCTCAAATTTAGCTTGATCACTTCAATTATCAATGTTATTTGTCTTGAACTATTCTTTAGCTGATCATCTCTTGGCAATGTTTCCGTTAATTAGACGGAGGTGGACTTTGATTAAATAAAATTAGGCTTGCAACGGATTGTCTATTTGAACTATGGGAGGTTCACTAATAGTCAGATCATTGTTGATATAATGGGTAATTAATTGTCAAATTAAGTATAGCTGTTATTAATTTGAATCATGGAGAGGTGTGGATTATAAATACATATATGTATTTAATTGAATACATGTATGCATTTAACTGATGGCTGCATTATGTTACTCTCTTCATTCCACAAAGATAAGTTTACTATCTATTTTGAGTGTCACAAAATACAAGTTTGCTTCTATTTTTTTATTTATCATTTATTAATTAAATGTCATTTATAGCTTTCATAAATGACTAACAATTTAATGGTATTCTATTATTTCCAATACAAATTTACTCATCCAAGCAACTTTTACCCAGTAAACTAATTTCTTCTAAAAAATAAAAATAGGTGAATTTGATAAACTAAATAATACCTACTATTCATAACTAATTTGACCATTTTTTCTGAAAACCTGTGTTTATCTCAAAGACTTGTTTTTATGTAACGGAATGAGTACTTTATATTTGTAGTTATGAATGCTAAAATCTTTTGATGATATAATAAGTTTTAAACCATATATGATTTTTTTATTTTATAATGTAATTTTATGTCACTGCTATTGAATTGGAGTTGTTGTGCATTTGAGATTTATCATTCTTATTAACCTTGCATTTATTTATCTTTGCAACATAGATTTAGTAAATGACTGATTAACTTTGAATTGCTAATCCTTATTTCAACGTCTGAAAATCATTTAAGTCTTGAAATTAGATGATAATTTTTTTTAAAAAAAACTAGGTGATATTTTAATATATCTTAGAAACCCACTCAAAAACTCTGAGATATGTTAAATTTAAAATTTAATTTAGAATTAAACAATATGACATTGATAAACATGGTGCGTAGCACGGGTAAAATTGTTAGTTCTCATATATAAATCCGACTACTCACACTCAGAAGTCAATAGGTAGCCAATCAAAACTAGCATTGATACATCAAGAATTTATTTTGCTGATCAAACTATTAAAGCATTTTCTTGTTAAGAAACCATTTCTTGAAAAATAACTGGAAATTAAGATGAATCAAGTAAATTGGAATGCAATTAAATATGTTTATTTCTGCATTCACTCCATTTTACATGAAAAAAAAATTGAAGCAAAAATTCATTTTTAATAGCGTTCATGTGTTTTTTTAATGTTTATTTACAATCTAAGTATATAGTTAATTGTGTTATTGAAAACCAGTTTAACAAGTAACTTCGTCAATGTCAGCGAGGAACTTGAGTTTCATGGCCTCTTCTTTTTCTCCCCTCCTCCAGCATATATCATACATAGGTGGAATTACTGATTAAAAGTTAGAGTTATTGTTACTCTTCAAAAAAAAAAGTTTATATGGAAAAAGAACTATTGACCACCAAACTAATTACACACAACGAGCGAAGGAGAAAAAGAAATAATTACACATAAAGAGAACCAGGCTCCAAATCAGGGAGAACAATTCTCAAATCACTATGGAATGGATAGTTGTAGCAACAGGATTGGGAAGTTAGCATCATCTATGTTTATAGAGAAAGTAATATGGCGACAGACTGGCTAATAAAATATGGACTGACGCTGCAGGATACCATGAGATGAATAACCCTCCTATGGGAGTTGAGGACATTATGGCCAAAGATAAAAATGGTGTTCTTCTTGTTAGATATGTTAGGTGATGTTTTGTTTGTTTTGATTGTTTATGTTTTTGTATACTTCATGTTTGATCTTTTTGTGCTTTTCACGGATAGTTGTAGCATATATTTTTTTCATCTTCCTAAATCTCACTTAATCCATTAAAGAAGGGAAAAATTTGGAAATGCGACGCAATGCGTCAGTATGTTTAACGCATAATTATATTGGAGAATATTTTTTGGTCTAAATTATATTATTTTTTGAACTGATATCTACATAATATTGGAGAATATACCACCCCCTCTGAATACATAACAAGGGCGTATATCTCAAAATTTGGACATAAGTCAATGGATGGACTAAAAGCTCTCACATTAGTAAGAGGATAGCTACTTGTCCTTTCAATTAAACAGCACACACTCTCGATCCTGATAAACACACACACACTCTTTGTCACTCATTCTCCCCTCCCGCAGTGATGGCCAAACCCGTTACTCTGCTCCTTCTGCTCCTCCTTCTTTTTCACGTTGCGTGTCCGTCCCATCAACACCAACACCAAACTCCCAACAAGATAAGCGGCGTCGATCTTGCAGCTCTTGCAGCTATAAAGGACAGTCTCACCGACATTCCTCGTACTAACTTCTTTTCCACCTGGGACTTCTTTTCCCCAGATCCATGCTCTACTTTCACCGGCATCATTTGCTTTCTCAACCGAGTTACCATTCTCACACTGGGAACCGGTCTCTCTGGTTCACCTGGACTCGCCGGCTCACTTTCACCCGCCATCTCAAACCTCACTCAGTTAACCCAACTCGTCCTGTATCCGGGCCTTGTCACGGGTCCCATCCCTCCACAACTCGGCCAACTCAGTAATCTCCGAGTCATATCCTTAACTAATAATCGGTTAACAGGTCCCATACCCAGCTCAATATCATCACTGCCCAAGTTGCATACTCTGGATCTTAGTTACAATCAACTGAGCGGTTCAATCCCGACAGGATTATTCATGGGGTCGGCGGCTTTAAAAGTGCTCATACTGGGCTCCAATAGATTGTCAGGGGCGTTGCCGATAAGGGTGTCCACAGAATTACTGCATTTAGATTTGAAAAATAATCTGTTAACGGGGAGGTTACCGTTAAGGATGCCGTTATCAGTCCGTTACGTGTCGGTGTCAAACAACAAGATGTGGGGGCCACTCAACGATCTGTCGTCGGAGGAGTTGGCATACCTGGACTTGAGCATGAACAAATTCGGTGGGCCTATACCTCCCACTCTCTTCCGTGCAACCCTCTCTTCACTGTTCTTGCAACGGAACAATTTGACGGGTGGGGTCCCATCTAGTCATACCTCATTGTGCTACGATGAGGGATCCACAATAGACTTGAGCCATAACCAGCTCACAGGACAACTGTCCACTATTCTGGCTGGAGCGGAGTCTTTGTTCTTAAATAACAATCGTCTCCGGGGGAAGGTGCCGGAGGAGTACACTATAAGCGTCTACCGAGGCACCACCAAGACCTTGTATTTGCAGCACAATTATTTCTCAGCCTTCCCCGTACTACCAGGATTGGCCTTGCCCAATACGGTGTCGTTGTGCTTGTCCTATAATTGTATGATTCCACCCCTTGGCCTTGCCGCTTGCCCTGCAAGCGCCGGTGCCCAGCTCTCTAGGCCGGATTCACAATGCGCGCTCTTCAACAACGGAAGCTCAACAAATTGATCACTAGTCGGAGTAGTTTTATATATATACACACACAGAGGTAGGGTTTATCATATGTATGTATCGATGTCATTTGGTAAGGAAACCTGGAATTGTTTCGTTTACGTTCCAGTCTCAACAAAGCAATTCCAAAGCTGCAATTAAAGCTCCTGAAAAGAAATTAAACTCGTTATATTTCATCTTCTTACTTCAATTTTTCTTTTTCGTAAATTGTTGTCCAGTCTCTTATTCATTTCCACTGTTCCAGAGAAAATAAATGAACCACCATAGCTAAATGTCGTATTGTAGAATTGAAATGTTACCCCGGGATGGGTGGCCGAGCGGAACGGGGTATACTAATCTCGGTTCGCGACGCTGGTTCGAGACGTGAGAGCGGCATAAATCCGGATTTATTCGGTTGTCATTCAGGCCCATGTCGTATTGAGTTGGGTTGTTCAGGCCCGATCCGCTTGTCCTCTGTGAGGTGCTATGGTGACCACACTCGTATACGAATCCAAGTCCGTGCCGGGTGTTAGCTATGACTCAAAGGAACATTCTGTAGAAGGGAGGATATCTTCTAATTTAAACCTACATAATAACGCTCAACAAGAATACGTCACTTATTGATTGCCTCCACTTTTTCTTTTTTTGGGCAAAACAAAAAAATTGAAATGTTGAGCGGGGAACATGTGAATCCATAAATATGGTAACCTTGAAATGTATGAATGAATAATTGATCCTCGTCACGTCCTGAACAGTGGAGTGGTGGCATTGTTTCAAAAAAGGAAAGAAACACTGGATGGTTATGGATTGGGTGAAATTTCCACATCACATCTCTTCCTAATCTTGAATGGGCTCCTGAGTCCGGCCCGTTTGGCAGATGCATGGAATTAACTGGAGGGTCCGCCGGGAAGGAAGCTAATAATGGAAGTGATTGGAGCTTCCTCTCCCCATGAATCTGGAAGTGGGAATGGTGGATGTAAAAAGGGGTAAAAAAAATCTTGACCAAAAACAAAGGAAAAGAAATGGTGATGGAGCAGCTACTGAGAATGGGATTCCCAAAAAATTGGCGGCACAGGCTCTGGCTGCCACCGGAGACAAATCCACTCTCAAAGCTACCGAATGGATTCTCTTTCGCAAATCTAACCCAAATCCAAACCCTTGTCCTACGGAACCCAAGTTGGACCGCTTCTGTCACTTTCAATCTAAACCCAGTTGCTACACCTCCAATTCACCTCCAACCGCAGTTTCTCTGCAACCACAAGAAGCAGACCAAGTCCCTTTGGACTCAGAAAGCATCACCTTCAATCTCCTCCAAGGGCCCTCTTTCCCTGTCAACAACAATTCCAAGCCTCCCTCCGAGCCCCTATCAGAACGTATCCGCCCTCGCAACATTGACGGCGTTGTTGGGCAGGACCACCTTGTCACCCCCAACACTCTCCTCCGCTCCGCCATACACTCCAACCGCCTTTCTTCTATTATCTTTTTGAGGCCCTCCTCGCACCGGTAAGACCGGAGGCCTCCATCGCCAGAGCTATTGTCAATTCCACTCCCATTGGCCATTTCTCTTCTTTCTATCGCTTTGTTTCTTTGTCTGCCGTCACCTCCGGTGTTAAGGAAGTCAGAGATGCTGTTGACGATGCTAAGAAGCTCAAACTCAATAATGGGAAACACACCGTCTTATTTGGCGATGATGTTCATGGATTTTAACAAGTCCCACTCCTTCTTGCCTTTCATCGAAGATGGCACCATTGTCTTTATGGGTGCTACCACAGAGAATCCTTCCTTCCATTTAATTACTCCCCTCCTCTCCCGCTGCAGACATCTTACACTGTCTCCCTTGAAGCCTCATCACATCCATACTATTTTGAAGAGGGCAGTGGATGACGGAGACAATCTAAATGCCTCCTGTGTGATTTTGTTCAAGTCACCGAGGACGCCACTCAATTCCTGTCCGTCAATTGTGATGGCAATGCGCGTGTGGCCTTGAATGCCTTGGAAATTTCTGCTGTCAATTCTGCCAATCGGGTTTACTCGCAACCTAATGGGATTCCTACTTTGCTGGTTCATATGGATGATGCAAAGGAGGCCCTTCAGAGCAAGCATCTTGCTTACGACAAAGCAGGGGATGAGCATTATAATCTGATTAGTTCACTTTACAACTCCATGAAAGGAAGTGATGTAGATGCCTCCATCTATTGGTTAGTGATGTGAAGTAAGTGGAACAAAACCTGGAATGAATGGCCTGCCAATTATGTCTCGGGATTTAGACTATATTAGGACGCAACTTCACACGATTGAGGAACATTCATAGTACTGCATCCTGCTGCAGAGGTGTGATGTTTTACACAGCCGCCGGATCAGAGTACTTTCTTAGTTGTACTCTTGAAATAAACATGAGACTGCCACGTGAAAATGGTCTTGAAAGATGATCATGTCCGGGGGCCTACTCAGCTGGGGTCACATGGGAGTCTCGACCTTTCGGCCCATCTAGGTGCGGATTGTGTCTAGTCAGTGCATGTCTAACTGGGCGCTGTGTGTGTGGGGGTCTTAATCTTATAGCAGGTGAGACTTAATCCTTATCACGTTAGAGAGAGGTGAGCAACCTCGTTATATTGCAAGGCGTCTGATAAGGTTTTGCTAGTGAGGACGTTGGATTGGTTGACCCATTGGCCCTGAACCAAGCTGTTGCTTGCTATCAAGCTTGCCATTTATTGGGTATGCCCGAGTGCAATGTGATTCTTGCCCAGTGCGTTCTTACTTGGCATTGGCTCCTAAATCGATTTCGTATCGAGCCATAGAGGCTGCACGAAATCTCGTTCGTGAATCAGTTGGACAGAATGAGGGAGTCCCTGTCCACTTGAGAAATGCACCAACTAACCTAATAAGAGAGCTTGGGTATGGGAAGGATTACATCTACACTCCTGACAATCCCTCCTCAACGCAAAGCTATTTACCGTCGTCGCTCCAGGGCTACAAATTCCTTCATTGGCCACCCAGTAAATCCATTGATTGATTGAAACGAGTGCAGGAATTCATCACACTTACCGCTCAAGAGCTCTTTCCTTGTCGATTTGTTATAGTGATTTAACAATTAGAAACTGTGAGAGTAACGTTCTGATAGTATTTTGTCCTTTTTTTAAGCTGGATGTGAGGGTTTTCTTAAAGTGTAAATATAAACAGTTTCTGCTGGGGCTTTTGTTTAGTTTAGAACGATTAGCTGATTTGTTTTTTTTTTAAGAGTTGCGGAATTCTAATTTGCATGGGCACTGTGATATTGCTAAGAAGTAGAAAAAAGTAACAATTTACTGAAAAGGGAGCATCACAAACGTGCTTGAAGCAATGAACTAGAAGTAGCAGAAGCAATAACACCCTCCTCCACATTTTTTTAAAAATCTTTTCCTTGTCTCAATTGATTTCAATCACAGGGATGAGTTTCTACGCTGTCAAAATCGCAGCTTAACTTTTCAACTATTTGCACTGGATGCTCCTTCGATGTTTTATAAAATTAATTATATTTTGTGCAGTGCTCACAATTTTGCAGTTCGACCGCTCTTTTGAATGACAGAACTGAGGTTAGTCTTTAAAAACACTAAGAGTAGTACGTCATGCTGGGCTCATTTTAAAAATTGAGGTCATAAGCATGAAGCTTGGATTGGCAATGGTCTGAACAGGTGATCTGGTGCCTTATTTTGCATTTGTCATGGATTTAGAACGTAACCAAGAACATGTAGCTGGTACTCGTGGTGATTGGATTTGAGGCACTCTTAGCTACTTTGCCATGGAGCTTGGAAGTTCTGAGTTTTCCTCCAAGAATGAGTAGAGAAAGGATTATCAGGTAGGCGTGGTGTGGGTTACACATGTACCTCAATGGCTGAATCCTCAGGTTTCCTCTGGATTTTTATGGTACTGAATGGTTTGTTTTGATGAGATTTGGTGTTGGAAAGATGGTTGAAGTGTTAATATGATTTTTAAAGTGAAAATTTAAATGATTAAAATCTGCAAATTCAGTGTTTTCCTGTCCTACATTTTGCCTCTCTAAATTTTGTACTTTTCTCTTTTCTGACATCATTTATGTAAGGATTATTTTGTTAATTTTGAAAAAAAAAACTCATTTTTACTATAGTATCTCCCACCAAATATCTTTCCTTCACGTACCTACTCTAATGAATCCCGGCATACTCCATCTGGACAGAGTGCCAACGGGGGCACTGAAGTTGGGGGGAACAATAATTTTTTAACTAAAACCTGAAAAATAACTGAAACCAAAACAAATTGTCATCGACCACATGGACACATCCTACAGTTAGCAATAAATTTTAGAGATATAAAGAAGTGATTATTTATTTACCAAAATTGAAAAGAAAAAGGTCGACTTCAAGTGGGAATAACCGGATAAGACTTGGGAGTTCGGGGGACAAAGCAATTTACACAACCGGGTCAGAATCATTATTAGCTCTCGGTTTAGTGAATTGTCGTTGACAGTGATGCCGACTGCATCCGTAAAAGCATTCGCCAAGTAAGATGAATCAGGCAAGAAATACTTAAGGTTACAAGAAGAAAGGCAAAATCAATCCAAAAAAAAAAGAGAAGAGAGGGCAAAGCAGAAAGAAAGATTACCAAAAAAGAAAAAAGAAAAACACTACCATCTGAAGATTGTAGTGATTAACAAAATTAGATCCATTCTTTTGGATTGATGCAAGCATCTAACAACTTCCACTCTTCACTTCCCTCCTCTGGTTTCTGCAAGCCCCAAAAGAAACACGTTCTCATTGTCAGTTAGAACTCGTTAACCATGCATATGAAGTCTAGACCAGCATATAGATGGTGTTAGTTGTCAACTTACATGATCATATTCCCATCTTGCAGTTAGAGGTAAAGAAACTAAAATACTTTCAATTCGCCCTCCTGTCTTCAGTCCAAATGTTGTACCTCTATCATATACCTAAGAAGTAGAAACAAAGGATGAAAAAAGGTCAAGAACTTATAAAAAAAAAAAGTCAAGAACTCATTAAGACATGTTTAGAATTCGTAAAGACATGTTAACATTGGGGTTCAGATTATTGGGAGAATTTGGTACCAAGTTGAATTCAACATAGCGTCCCCTTCGTAACTGCTGCCATGCTTTATGCTGTTCTGTAAATGGCATATCTTTTCTTTTCTCTATAATAGGAATATATGCAGGTACCACAGAATTTGCACACTCTGCAATACAGCAAAAAGCTTTAAAGATGAAACTGAAACTCAGGAGGAGGACATTGCTGTGAAACGAAAGTCCCCTGAAATTGCATTGTGTTATTATCTCAAAGCAATTACCAGCGGCAAATGAAAGAAGCATCTCCTGATCATAATCATTTAGATCATCAAAAAATATCCCTCCAAGCCCTCTCCTCTCACCACGGTGCTGCAGACAACTTTAATAGTCAACACGACAGCCAATAACAATGCTTAGAGACTCTCAAACTTCCATCCTTCTGCCGGCAATCTTAACAACCAATTCATACAAATTACAAAAGTTCATGTTATAGTAAGGTTTGTCCAAGAATATCACCTTTGAAGCTTAACACGATGATATTCTTGGAAACTTAAAACTACCTCAACATTGAACGTAAACAAACATTCCATTGCTGAAATGAACCTCAAACTTTCCCACAGCA
This sequence comes from Flueggea neowawraea, assembly GCA_948243855.1. Taxonomy (NCBI): domain Eukaryota; kingdom Viridiplantae; phylum Streptophyta; class Magnoliopsida; order Malpighiales; family Phyllanthaceae; genus Flueggea; species Flueggea neowawraea. Next base: position 4,112 of record CAODLS011728620.1, on the reverse strand, counting down.
ACAGCATTCACAGTGGTAGCTTCAATGTTCTTAAATTTTGAGCCAATTGTACTCGCATATTTGGGTTTTCATTATTTAGATGCTTAAATGTGCAAAATACATAAATGTAGGATGTGACGGAAGCATCAGCAGTTGCAAAAGGCATGCAGAACTATAAGTTTCCCTGGCCATTAGTAATACTTACTGTGGTTGGCAGTTTTAAGCACAATTTGTGCTACTTGTATCATAGATACCACATAATCATGTTGAGAAAGGCCTAAGGAGATGCATACCTTAATGTAGAAATAATCATCACACCACTTCTTGAATCGTGGATAAAACGTGGGATCAAATTTGTCACAGGTTTGTCTTTGAATCTGCAATGCAGAGTAACATCACAAGGCTTAGCACAACGGAAAAACAGAATTCTGATCATTTCTATAAATATCCATTTCATACATAGTTACATACTAGAAGTTAAAATGTATGTTGTTTGAGGGGCAAGGGTTTTGGTTGAAAGTTGGTACTATAAAATGCCAAAAGATTAACATTAGCTGAAGAAAAAGAAATCAACTGTAGAGAATAAATTACACTCCTTCCAAATACAAAAACGCACTGCTACCAAAAAAAAAGTTCCTCATCCACAGAGACGGGCATTAAAAGGCACCAAGACGAAGAGGAAAACATGATTAATCCTATGCTGCAGTGAATCCAGTACAGCAGAAAATGCACCCGATACTATCCTTGGAATGGATATTTTCAGATAACGATGTAGTATTATTTAGAACGCACCAAAAATTCCTTAACAAACGAAAATGTCGCTCAACTTTGTAATTAAAAGTACAAGGACCGTATTCTATGGTTGTATAACATAAATGAGCAATCTAATTTGATATCTTACCGAATGGAAGTGCTTAACGTCCTCCTCAAAGATATAAGAAGGAGTCAAATCAGTTCCACCACCAAACCACCATTGCCTTGGTGCTCCAGGAGAATCTGGGCATGGTGACAATAATAAACCAAACCACAACAAAAAAGATCAATTGAAAATACATCTATGGTTGATCAAGGCGTGAAGATGGCAGGAATGAACTAATTGAGAAGTACCTTTAGAAGCATCCGTCTCAAAATATCGATAATTAAAATGCAAGGTCGGTGCAAAAGGGTTCTTCGGATGTAAGACCTAGAAAAGGCGAAAAATTAGGGAAAAAAAGGAATGGACCATTTAAAAAGAAAAAAGAAAACTTGAAGAGGAGGAAGAGAACATACAGAGCTGATGCCGGCAGCAAAGAACGGAACGGGGCCAGGCTTCTGATCGGGAGATGCAGCCTTGGCAGCTCTATAAGCTTCAGGAGGCATGACCCCGTACACCACAGACACATTCACTCCAGCCTTCTCCCAGACAGCGCCGTCCTGCAAAACTCTACTTATGCCTCCCCCACCTCCAGGTCTGGACCATACGTCCTCCTTGAATTTTCCCCCTTGATCGACTTGCTCGATGGCAAGGCAGACGCTGTCCTGGGCGGTCCTAATCATCCTCTCAAAGCGGGCCCTGACATCTCCGGCTTCAGAATCTCGAAGAAAAGAGTCGGGCCGCTCCGTCTCCGGCGTTTCCTTCTCGATTGAGACGGCGGATGTTATCATGAGATTGCTGTTAGGCTTGCGGAAACGCAGAGAGGGGAAATGTGATGGAAGAGTTTTAGCATAAAAATTGGGGGAATTGGGCCTGCCAATGCTAGATAAACAAGGGGTTAAAGGAGGAGAGGAGGATAGTATTGCTGCCGTCGGAGGCATTACTCAAGAATCTCGCTCTTTCCCCCCTTCCTATATCGAATTCACATGCTATGCAGTTACTGCAACCACCAAGTGTTATAGACTTACAAGGTCAATGTTTCAACGAGATAAGGCCTTTTTGCCCATTGGTTTTCGCTATCTGGTTTGCATTTTTTTACTTTTTTATTTTTTTTATAAACTAAGTCCGGTCTATCCACTAGGAGTTATTTAACCGTCTGTCCAGAAAAAAATTTGTTGGTCAAATTCGGCGAGGGGAAATCCTTATGCATTAAATTAATTAAAATTATTAAAATGTATTTTTAGAGTGGTTATACATTAAATCAATCAGAATCATTGAAATATATTCTCAAAATAATATAATAAATTTAATTATTTAAATATTATATTCTATTATAATTGATTTAGTATATGAATATAATCATACCAAGGATTTATAGAACCACTTTGCTGTGAACAAATTATTTTCTATGTTAATCCAGTTTTTACAAATGGAATTTTGAAAACTATAGCCACATAATTAGAGACAACAATTTCTTCTTTTGTAAGCAGATAAACAGTTAATCACCTATTCTGTCGATTATAAATTTTCATCTACTTGAAATCTGTACAGCTTGAAGGGGCAAAACCCAACTTGTGGCCACCAAGATCAAACTCCCAAATGTGATTTTGTTGCATAACATTGCCTATGATGGAGGTGGCCGGCCAATCTGCGGCTACAAATCCCAGACATTTCACCCCTTCATCTGCATCAATCACATAACTCTTTACAGGCGGTTCCAATACTGCCCCATCCGCAAAATGAATTCCAAACTTGGGCACTAACGACTCACTGTATCCTTTATCCTCAAAACAATACTTCATCGGTCCCACTTCCAGTTCAAATTTGTTTAGTTTCCCCAAGGCACTAACCCTGAATGCATCCATAACGGCTACTTGTGCCGGTTCTGCTAGAAGTGTTAAGCTTGTACCCGAATCTAGAATCACTCCACCATCTCCTGTAATATCCCATATCTGTGGTGGAATTTCCAGCATGGTCCCGCCCACTGAGATACCGGAAACATTAACTGCATAAAAAGGATTCACGTAATTCAGGAGTAATTGTGTGAATTTCATGTTTGGCAATCTTGAATTTGTAACATCTCCAAAGCTGAGGTGGCAATAAATTCTCATATTGTTTGGCAATCTTGAATTTGTAACATCTCCACCCACGTTGCATCTTCATCACGTAGTCCTTCCCACTGAATCAATACCTCGTGAATGATTCGCTTGCCCTTCTTTTTGTAACGGTGGTCCAGAATCTGACTTGGAGTGGGCTTCAATTCTCCTGTAGTAGAGACTTCATGCAACTCCATTAATTGAACATCATTGTTGCCCAGCTGTAGTTTAAGCAAAGAAACATGAAAAATTGGGTGGATTTTGGAGTAAGCTGGCAATTCCAATTTATAAGCCACTTTTCCTATTCTTTTAAGAACAGTAAATGGGCCATAAAATCTAGGTGATAGCTTGGCCACCCTTCGAAGTTGGACACTACTTTGCTTGTAAGGTTGAAGCCGAAGGAAGACTTTATCTCCTATTCGATGTTGATCTGCCAGCTTTTTCATTCTCCGCTGTGAAACCACCAAGTTTTCTTTTAAGGATTTGAGAATTTCATCTCTAGTGCGAAGATGACAATCAACAGCTTCGTCAAGGCTAGAATCCCAAATATAGGACGTAAGTCTTGGAGGATCTACTCCGTATAAGACACGAAAAGGGGAATACTTTGAAGTAGAAAAGGTATTGGTGTTGTGCCAATACTCAGCAAAAGGAAGCCATTTTTCCCAGCTTGAAGGTTGGTGTCCTGCAAAACAGCGTAAGTATTTTTCCAAGCATCTATTAACCACCTCACTTTGGCCATCTGTTTGAGGATGATAGGTCGTCGACAAGCGCAAGTGAACGCCTTGCAAGCTAAAAATCTCTTGCCAAAATCTTCTCAAGAATATTGTATCTCGGTTAGTTACAATGGATTTTGGCAGTCCATGTAATTTAAAGACAAAGTTGGTGAAGGCTTGAGCAACATGTACTGCTGTGAATGGATGTTTTAATGGAATGAAATGGGCATATTTTGAGAGTCTATCCATTACCACCATTATTAAATCTTTCCCATTAGACTTAGGCAACCCCTCGATGAAGTCCATAGAGATGTCTTCCCATATCTTGGTGGGACTGGCAAAGGTTGAAGGAAACCAGGAGGTTTGATATTTTCACATTTTATTTGCTGACAAGTTTGGCATTCCCACACTTACTTCCTCACATCTCTTTTAATCCCATTCCAAAAGAAATCTTAGCGCACCTTTTGTAAA
>CAODLS011728561.1:0-15449 GCA_948243855.1 Flueggea neowawraea | reverse complement strand
TTGTAAATAGAGATTTCATTAATCACATTACATTCTACAATTCCTCCTGGAAATTTATGAGTGCTCTAGAGACTTGGCTAAAAACCTCATAGAAGTGACCCCACTTTACACTCAAATAGGTGATTATATCAAGTGTATACTGCCTATAATACACCACCCTTAAGGGATATAGAATTCCTTAAGAGTTTTTAACTCAACCTCACATTTGTTTGGCAGTTCAAACACTAATCACTCACCATATGAGGGACTTTAGAATTTTAGTGCTCAAGATCAACAACTGAATTTTTATTACCCATATGAACCTACTTCATGGGATCTCCAATCACATACGTTGGGTTCCCATAAGCCATTGATAAACTCAAATTAGCATTAGTCCCATTCCCCTCGATGTTTCAAGGATTTGTTTCCTTGCCAAAGGTTTAGTCAGAGGATCAACCAAATTCACTTTTGATTTCACATAGTCAATGAAAATAATTCCATCTTTAAGCATTTTCTTTACCACATTATGTCTCAGTTGAATATGTCTATTTTTTCCATTAAAGGTTTTGTTCTTCGCAACAACTAACAATCACAATGCATTGACATAGAAGTTGTAGGTTTAATTCCCAAAGGAATATTTGCTAAGAAGTATTTCAACCATTCAGCTTCACTGCCAGCTAGCTCTAGAGCAATAAATTCTGACTCCATGGTCGATCTGGCAATGATTGATTGCTTGGTCAATTTCCAAGCCACAACACACCCACCTAATGTGTATACATAACCACTAATGGATTTGATCTCGTCTGAATTTGAAACCTTTGATCAAATTGATTAGTTCAACACAATAATAACTATGATGTTCAAAATAAAGATGATACCAATAGCAAAAATAACATGCAAATTCATGTAACACTTTATTTGATTCTTATCTTGACTTGTAAGAAGTAAAAACTAACTTGAATAGTCTTACTTATGAGAAATCAAATAGATATGACTGTACCTTCCACAATCATATACATAAGAATGATGAAGTAGCAGACCCTAGCATTGCCTTCTCATTCTTTTGACGTTGAACATCAAAAAATGGAATAACAGCAATAAGAATTTCGCTCTAAGTGCCTTTCGAAATGGTTTTCTCTCCAGTATTTCTTTTATGCAATGCTCACAATTAGACAACTCAAACTTACACAATTGCCTAAAACTCCCACTTCAGCTAATCGATGTACTCGATTTTGCCAAAGTGGTTGAGATGCGTGAATTAACTTCACATAATTCCTTATAACCATGTGAAGTAGCAAGAATGAAAACTTGGACTTCCAATAGCTAACTTATTTACCTTAACTAAGAAACCATTTGTTAAAGTCGTAGTATTGCTCACTAAAACATGCTTTAACAAATGCCGCTATTGATATAACACAAATTGAAGGCAAACTTCAAGATGATTACAACTGAATATAATGCAAGTAAAGGTTCGACTTTTGCACAAATCTAGTTGCACATGCCAAATCCTTAAAGTCCTACTTTCGAGTTATTACTTGGAAGCTCATCTTGTTCCTTCTTAGAACTAGTTGGTGTCTAATGAAGTCACATCAAAACTTCATTGTGAGGATCCTTAAAGTTGAAACAACCATCAACCAATGATGAAATTAAAGTAAGAACATTGAACAACGTAACTCTACTCACTTAGATGAGTTTGAACAACATACCATCAAAGGTGCATCATCTCATATATAGCGCCCCTTTGGGAGTTAACATTTCAATTGCAAAATGTCGATATTGTTCATGTTCAAGGTGTTCATTGAAATTCTATCTAATCTCTCACTTATTAAGGACTTAAGTTCTAAAACCTCTTCCCTCGCTTTTGTGTATCAAAATTTATCTAATAGAATAAGATATTATCGAATTCCTCACAATCTCATACATGAGACAATTGTGGATTAAGTGCAACTCGATATGCTTCTAACTTCTAGGCTAGAATCAAATAACAACTTGGATCATGTCCTTGATCTAAATATGACCAGTTTCACTGAGTTCACTAATCATGTAGGTATTTTTCCTTTTCTTGCATGATTAGGACACTTATAACAAGTATCAATATCGATAGTCAAAGACCGCGAGCTAAGTTATAGTCACGCTACCTAACTGCTCCTTAAATACAACTTGCAAAATAGCCAAGTGACTACATTATCCTTTGCATTAACAAAAAGATGATATTAGTGAAATTTCCTTAGTTCCACATCTTATAGACATTTCGACCCAAAATGTGTTGAGTGATATTGTCCTCCTCTTTGAATTCAACCCATAACCAAGTTCAAAGGGTAATAGCTTCTTTCTTTTAGAGTTTATGCTGTATTTCTATAATCTAGGAATTATGATTGCTGCTGCCCAAGCCTCACATATGTTTCCATATGGCTCGGCATGAATCAACTTTATAAGCAGTGAATATCACAAATGAATATGACAAACAATAAAACATAATTGCACACAAGTAATTCATAGCATTGGACATATATTTACTATCCAACCAAAATTAAACTAGTATAGCCTCTTATTAAGATTTGAATTGAAATATACCCTAGGTGCACATTTATCATCTCGGTCATAATAATCAACCATACTATACTTAATTTTATAGACAGTAAATAATGACTGTTCGAATTCACTTTTAAAGTCCACTTGACTTAGGAGAATCCGTGTTGGTCATCTCAATTATTAAGACAAACTCAATAGTTGGACAATAGTTTAATGTACAAAATATTACATACGACATTGAGACAAATCAACATAATAATAAGCCAAAAATAATAAATGGAATGAACATCATTTATTGAAACAACATGCATCCAAACAATCAATCTCAATGTTAATATATATACATCAACATTAGGTAGCATTAACATACAAAAAATTCTTAGAAAACTATCCCTAAAATAATACTACACCAATATAGTAATAAACCTATGTCTACCAATTGGCTACACAATGGACAATTATCTAACATGTAAGAATATAATTTGTAAGTTGTCGTGCCAACTTCTTGAGAATTCTATAAATCATATGACCATAAAGTGGATCTCTCACTTCTCACAATCCCTTTTCGCGATCATGGAGTAATTTCGGACATACCAATCTCAATATGTTTTTACTCTCCAGAATCCCTAAGGGTCTTTTGACGATACTTAGGGGATCATATTTTTATGAAATTCTAGAATGAACCAATGACTTTGCCAATATTGGTGATGAAGTAATTAAACCTTCATCACATTTGCGCATTTAATGTACAATTATATTCTTCCTTTTATGACCACCACTTTCCCAAAATACTCGCTTTCGAAGATGTGAAAATTCTTTCTTAATTTGCACTTTATTCAATACAATATGGTCTTACTCCATGTTGATACTTATAATTAAATTATAAATAAACCGGGTATATACATACTCACGTATGACCCTAAATCAATTATCTAAATGAGAATCATATTTGCACATTTTAAAATCATTTACTTTTGAAAACTAATTTTTAGAAATAATTCTTGGCAAAAAACACAATTTTTCACAATTATCAAACAATTTTTAGTACTTGAAAAATTGGGGAAAATGGCTCTAAAAATCCAAAAATTGTGAAAGATAATTAATTTTAATTTTTCTAAAAATTTGACAAAATTTGGTGGTTGGGACACGCGCCACACGACGACATGCACCACATGGAGGGTTCAAGCGCCTCCACGTGTGACTCCTCTGCTTCTTCCATGTGTCATTGTCAAGTAGGGGGCACGTGTCTGTCCATGGTTAGCCCACGTGGAAATGACATGGCGAGTTGGGTCTAGTTGCGCTGCCACATGTCACATCATTACTAAACAATGATTTAGACGTGTTAGTCCAGTCAGCTCTACCATGTGTCACTAACATGGTGTCCTATATGGTGCAATCTGCACATATTGTCTTTTAGGTGGATGTTGGCGCTAACTTGGCTGATTAGTCAGCTCTGCCATGTGTCTTTTAAGTGGCATCATGTTGCCACGTGGGTTTGTCTTGTTGGGGCATGTGATGAACAATCATCGTTGACTGGTTTATTCTTCTACCAAGTGTAACATTCACACCGGGGGGGGGGGGTTGTGGTATTTGTTTCAACCAATGAACGCGTGCCACGTCAACCCTAGAGGTGTTGTCGGTTCAGGAAATGCCAGTTTCGGTTCCTAGAATGGGGAAATTGGAACCAAACCGCCCATGGGCAGTTCTGGGCAATTCGATTTTGGTTTTGACAGAATTGGTCAATGGTTTGGTCAGTTCAGTCGGTGATTTTGGTTCCGATTTGATCTAGTTCAAATCAATTTTTTATTTATTTAGAAATATTGAAACTTTGGCTTTGGTTGAAAATGTTGGTTTAAGAGGGTTAAAATCACTTATTTAAAAGGTTAACCCCTGGTTTTGTTTAAAATTGTTGGTTTTTAAGGGTTGAACCATTGGTTAACCAACAGATTGAACCAGAGGTTCAACCAGACAGTTCAAAATGGTTCGGAACCGGCGGTTCGACGATTTTCAAAGGGGTGAAATCGGAATCTAAACCGTAACCTTTCAGTTTTGGTTTGGCCGGTTCTGGTTCGGTTTTGATTTTGATTGATTCGGTTCGTCTGTTCCGGTTCCATTTTTACACCTCTAGTCAACCCTATTGCATCAAATGAACAAATTCATCTGCAACCGCCTTACTTAATAGGAACATATCAGTTTTTTGGCTACTTGACAGCTTTCCCAGCGATTTTTGGTGACGAAATTTTGGCATGTTATGTTTTTGAGGTCGTTGATCTCAATGGTGGTGTCAAAATTTTGAAATTCCAACTTTCAGTGTTCGACTCTGGACGAACTCGAATCAAAACAGACTATAAAAATTGAAAGTCTAATACAAGAAAATTACAGTAGGCATTCTAGATAGAGACCAACACGAATTTATATTCAAAATGCGTAAATTTTTACCTAGTGCTCTGATACCAATGTAGGTGTCCATATTGGTCTAACCAACAAGCAGTATAATTAAGTGGTTCGAGTTACTAACTTTGAGGCAGTGGAAAATAGTAGGAACAACAATGGTACGTATCAGATTGTGTGTTGGTCTCGTAAGCATACTACGATCGTTGTTACCGACGGAGTGCTCGACTAGTTTGTAGTCTAGATGCCACAGAGATTGAGATCAACAATTGGAGAAGAACATATTTCTCCTTATTGAAGAAGAGGGGTGATTGCTATGTTGGGAGAAAAAGAACGAAAGTTCTTTTTTTTTTTTGACTTCCTCACTCTCTCTATTTGTCTTACCTATATCTATTTTAGGTAAGTCTATCCATTTTAGGGTTTCACTCTAGTTGGTGCTTCATACTCTAATTGAGAAGCTCACAACTAATTACTAATAATTAACCGGACTCGTTAGTCAACTTGACAACTAAACAACTCTGGTTCCACGCATCAACATCATGAGCGAACCTAGTTTTCCAGCAATTTTATTTCCATAAATTATATAAGATGATTTTGATTAAATTTACTTTAAAATGTAAAAAAAAAATTACAAAGCTTGTCATTTCACACACTTATGGTGTCAATCGCCTAGCAATTTATTTATATTATGTGACTAATAAATATAATTTTTTTATTAAAATAGATTATTTTTAAAATTCCATTATGATAATTATAACTTCATTTTTATACTTAAGAAATAATAAAATAAATAATTAATATTTTTGTTAAACATAAATTTATTTATTTTCTTTTTTTAAATAATCTATGTCATCACCCATTTTGTATGATATTAGCAACGTTAAATAAAAAATAAAAAATTAATAATAAGAATTCAATTGAATTTAGTAACAACAATTGGTTCGATTTGATCCAATGTATCACGTTCGGTTGATTCAATTTGGTTAAAAAGCAATAATCAAACTAACTAAACTAAAGCAAATAAAATGACTAATAAAAAAACTAAACTAAAAAGAAAATCAATTAAAAAATAAAGCATGTTATCCATTTAAACCAAATCCAACTATTTCGATTTGGTTGGCTTCTATCAATCTTCTTATTTGTTTAAAACGTTAAATTTACAATGCAAATTAAAACCAAAAAATAAGAAGTTAGAAAAAACATTAACCAAAACAAATTATGACACTGTTTAAAAGGAAAAAAAAAGGTCCCTTAGCGCTTGCGGAGATTTGAAATGTCAATTAAAATAACATCTAATCATATTTAATTGATGTGGAATTTCTTCGAAATATTTCAAAAAAAATTGATATGTAACTTCAAAAAGAAAAGAAATTATAAGGAATCTGAAAATTTTCCATTAACGTAAAATTATAAAAATTTTCCTTCAACATGTCAAAATTAACAAACTTGGAATGGAGGTTGAAAAAACGTGGCAAGTGTACAAAATCAAGAAGCCAATTAAGGAAAGCTGATTGGAGTAGATAAACTCCGCAATTAATATTTAAAATTTCCTATCCTTTCTCTTGCCCTGTCTATTTCTCTTCCATGTCGTCCCATTGTCCAAGACAGATCACATAGACAGACTTTGGAACAAGCCTACACTGCGACACATGTTTTTGCATCTTGGTTCACACAAAATGACCGTGCACAACATTCATGAGACTGAACGGATTAATTGACCACTCAACTATCACAAAAAGTTAACTAAAATTACTAGTGACCTATTACAAAAAAATTACTAAAATCATTAAATTGATTCCTTCTCAAGAAGGTCAATGAACTAAATTTTTCAGTGCAATAAAGTCACTTAGATAGTATAATTCATTTTTATTTGTTATCTTTGCAATTAACTGTGTAAAGTCTATCCACGTGTATAAATACGCGTCTATTAATAATACGTGACAAGACAAAAATTCAAAAAAAAACATTACGATCAGTTAGTTGAAACCAACAATTCAATTATAGATGACTAAATAATAAAACTGAACCATTCAATTCGGTTGGTGGTTTACTTACAAAACCAAACTGAACCGACCCATGTGCGCCTTACTCGTTAGTAACATTGCGACGTCAATACTTAATGGTTAATCTAGTAAAATTGTAACAGATGCATACATTAGATACAACTTTTGAAGGTTATGATATATGAAACTACTAAATGTATTGTTTATTTTTTTATAAAAAAGCAAAATTCAAGATTTTTTTTGTCATTAAGCCATAGGGAAATGACATATTCCATTTTTTTTTTCATAACTCTCATTTTTTTTAACAAAGGATAAAATACTGAAACTAAGAGTTTAGAGTTGACAACATATTTAACCAAACTAGTTCAACTAATCTCAAGTATTTTTTTTAAAAAAAATATGGTAACCTTTTTCTGAAACAGCGAGCATATTCAGTGGCGATACATTAGAGTTCAAAATCTTTTGAAACATTTCATATTCAATAGATATTACCTCAATATCTATAAGTCATCATCATATGCTTCTACCAAATGGCATTACCCCGGCCGTACCTTTTTTTTTTTTAAAGAAGAAGCTCGACAAATATACTATCTTAATATTATTTTAACTAATGAAGAAATGTTAGGCGACCCATATTGCTACCTCAACAATATTTCGAACTTTTTATGTGCTTCATTTTCACATGTTTACGTGTTCTGTTTTGTGCCACGTATGGCGTATGCGTATAATTGATATTGGATAGTGCATATCTATTTAATGTACATAACACTTGGTGTTACTTGTCGAGAGAAAAATATCACTCATTGTTGGATACACTCATTTGTAAGTTATAAATATTTGTGTGCATTTAGCTGCTTCTTGGCTGGCTGTGAAAACATATCAAAGACAGATGGAGCATAGAAGTATCATCTCGTCTCTCGAAAACAAGACCATTTTTGTCACCGGTGCTACTGGCTTCCTAGCAAAGAGTACATGCTCCCTCTCTCTCTCTCTCTCTAATGTGTGTCATTTTCCTAGAGAATTTCGAATCTTTAACCTGCAGAGTAGATCACGAAGTTGTCTTCTCTCTTTTTTTTTTTAAGTAAATAAATCAAAATAAACTGAGGTTTGAGGTTTTTATCAAATATAGTCTGTATTTTTAGAAATGATTATAAAAATCATTATATTTGGGTTTTGTTTCAAAAATATCCTATCGTAAGCGTGCCATTTGTTTCTATTGTTACCTATCACGATGGATTGGTTATGTGGCAGTATTCTATACTCTAGAATAGTTATATAAGTGTTTAATTGGAGTGGTGGAGAAAAAGCTAAAACGATTCCATTTTGACTAACACGAAATCCTTGAATTATGTCCTTTTTCAAAATTTCTTTAATTCATTGCGACAACAACGTCATTTTACTAATCACTCCTGACAAGATCCCAAGTTTTCTTATGGACTTGCCACATAATCAGTCCAATTAGTAAATAATGATAAAAATAAATGATACACTGATAATATACTATTTTTGAAGCCAAACTCAAAATTTAAAGTTTTATAGTCATTTTTTAACGAACAAACCTCAAATGTCGGGTTAGTTTGTTTTATTTAGTCTTTTTTTATAAGTATAAAAAATATTATTCATCTAATTTATGAAGAACTGGACTAAGTGAAATATGTGAAAACAGCCTCGTATAATTGATCCCAAAACGAAAATATCTACGAAGTTGTCCTTTTTTTTTCATAAGTTAAAAAAATTATATCAAACACAGCCACCAAAGCAGTAACTGGAACATTCCCGACTGCAAGACCTCCATACGAAGTTGTCTTATTAAATGTACACTTTTAATGCTATTTCTCTAATCTAACGCAAGCATGATTTTGTAATCTAACTACTGACTTAAATTATATATTTTATTTATTTAGTTTTTTTACGAAATTACTATTTGACATAACGTGCTGTAGAAAAGTTAATATTTTTTTATTTTACTTTTCACTGCTGTTGGAACTAGACCACATTTTCTACTTTATTTTCAATTGAATGCAGTTTTTTTGGAGAAGATATTGCGAGTCCAACCAGGTATCAAAAAGGTTTATGTCATTTTACGAGCTGCAAATGCCGAGTCTGCTGTGCAACGCCTGCATGATGAGGTTCATAAATTTCATTTATATCGCTTTATGGGGGAGATGATGTGACCTTTTTTTTGTGATCAAGATAGAATGATTAAATGAGCAATAATTAATTAATATTGCCAGAATTTAAGAGATTAAATTTAATTTGCAGTAAAGTTTGTAGGCCAAGTTTAGGGAATAAATCTCATGAGCAACAATTAAAAATAAAAATATTTATAATAATAAAATAGATATATATTAATAATTTATGCAAATAAATTAGCCAAGACCAAAAAATTATAATCCATTGTTGGTGGAACTTTTATTTTTATCAGTAATTATGTGCAATGTATTAAAGTCCCAGTCATTAAAATAGTCGTTGCAAAAAACTCACAGCTACCTCTGAGTGTTAGTATCTCTAATTATTAACCTATTTAGGTGTTGATAAGAGTGTCATATTAAGAATTTATTACCTTTCACTTATTATATTATTTCTCTCTAATCCTTAATCTCTCATTATACTCTATTGTAGAATTCATAATCACTTCATTCATCATTTAATTTATTTACAATATATAAATTGTAACAAATATATTTATTTCACATAAATATTTTTGTGATATTTGATTTAAAAATATTATATGAAATATATCTATCATGAAAATATTTAATTAAATTTTTAAAAAATAATATAATTATCAATGAGAAGAAATTTAGATTAACCAAATAAAAATAACTTATGCAAGATAGTAAATTACATAAATTAACTAGAATTTAAGATTAAAAAATAAATTTTACAACTTAAGAAATTACATAAATAAAAAAAATAAAAAAATACACTAATTTTCATCTCGAATCTCCCATAATGATTCCAAACATGTTGGACCAACAAGGTAAAAAGAAAGCAAGAAAAAAAGAAATAAACAAAGGCAAAAAAACAAAATATAAAAAAACTTATTTTATATTAGGAAATAGTGGACCCCAATTATTGGTGCGCTTCACAGCAGATGAGCTTCATCCAACTCAGCATCAACCACAGGGGTAAACCCTACGCTACTGATGCTCTCATAAAAATTAGCACCACAAGTATAAAGACAATCCTACATAAAAGGAGTACAAGCCATGTTTCCAAAGAGTATATACAGTTGTGCCATGAAAAAAAAAACAATTAGAACTTTCAAGTTAGCCTGAAACTTGAGGTTATATTTAGTTTAGAAAATAATTTTTTATTTTTTTATTTTTTGTTTTGTTTCTATTTTTTGAAAATTGAAAACATTTAGAGAATGTATTTGCTAATCAAAATTTTTTAAAACAATTTTTTATTTTTCTATTTCTATTTTCTAATTTTCTAAAAAATAAAAAAAAATCTCAACTAAACAACTCCTAGTGTTTTTCTTTTTGGACAAAATGGAATTTAGTGTTTTAGGAAGGCAAAGAGGAAGTTTTTTTTTTCTCCGTAGACACTTAGTAGACGGATTGTTGATTGAGGTGGAAAAAAAAACACGAAACAAACGAGTTTGGTTTTGATCAATTCGGTTTTTCAAAAGAATAAAATGAATTTAAGTAAAGTTTATATTTCTAAATTATAAGTCACGTGGGAGCCAAATGCAAAATAGCCTTGGGCCTATTTTTTGTTAAGATGGGCTTAAGTCTGTTTTTTGTTTTACAAGGGATCGGCAAACTTCAAATTGAATTGATAATGCACACAATCCGATCATTTGAGTTAATTTTAAGTGATTAGACTTGAGTCTGTTCATAAAGTGTAATTTAGCATTACCCATACAGTTGCAAGATGAAATTTTTAAGCGTTACGGAATGATGTTAATATCAGGTGGTAGATAAAGATGTGTTTGAAGTCTTAAGAGAGAAGCATGGTGATAGTCTGTATTCTTTTGTATCCGAAAAAGTTATTGCTCTACCTGGGGAAATCTCAGCCGAGGACTTGGGGTTGAAGGATTCATTTTTAAGAGATCAAATGTGGAGTGAAATTGATGCTGTCGTTAATATTGCTGCAACTACAAAGTTTGATGAAAGGTACGTAGGCACAATATGATACCATTATTGACTCTCTCTCTCTCTTTTTTTTTTTTTCAATTTCATAACCAACTGATATTTTTTGGTCATTTTGGTGATTGAAGATATGATGTTGCATTAGGCACCAATACGTTTGGAGCTTTAAATGTCCTCAATTTCGCAAAGAAATGTGCCAAACTAAAGATCCTTGTTCACGTATCCACAGGTAAGTCCATATTTCTATGTTTTTTTTATCGCTTTCCTATTTGATATGCGTGATTGTATATATTAGAGAAATAGATTAGCATGATAAATACTATTTATGTCATCTTTTTCTTTTGGGTCACACACACACATATATATATATATCATCTTAATAAATAAATATATACATCTCACATATCAGAAAGTTTTATTATAAGAGTTTATAAATATATGTTTCTCTCGTATATTCAGAGTTGAATGAATGAATAAAAGTGACGTTAGCAGTAAATTTAAGTAGTCTTATCAAACCACACGTACAAATTTCAATTATTCATACATTATTCTCTTTACCTCTATTTAATTATTTTCTATAATTTTATTTATTTATTTTTTATTGGTCTCGTTAGGAGGCATTTTCGTAATCCCATTCCATCCCATCCCATCTTATGCTCGAACTTGGGATGTCAAGCATCCTAGTCTAGGTGCTCAACTATTGGAGCAAGTCGGACACGGCTATTTAGTTTTTGTTCGATGTGCAGTGATTTGCAGTACTAATGTACAATTATTTTTCCTTTATTTAGCTTATGTATGCGGCGAAGTGGGAGGACTTCTACTCGAAGAACCATTTCTCATGGGGGAAGTCAAAAAGGGCATTAATAAAATAGACATAAATACAGAAATGAAACTTGTGCAACAAAAACTCAAAAAACTCAATTCAGATGTTTTTTCAGAGAAAGCAATTACATCTACCATGAAGGATTTTGGCCTCGAAAGGTATTTAAGAGTTCAATATTTAATTTTTATAGAAAATTAAACATCCTTAAGATTTGCCTATATCTTCTACTTGATCCTTTCCTTTTCAAAATGCTACTATCTTGTCTCTACAAGAAAACTCAGTTACTATATTATGGACAGGGCTAGGCGACATGGATGGCCTAATGCATATGTGTTTACAAAGGCAATGGGAGAGATGATAATGGTCCAGTTTAGAGAGAGCGTCCCAGTTGTGATTGTTCGCCCTACAATAATAACTAGTACTTACAAGGATCCATTTCCTGGTTGGGTCGAAGGTTTGAGGTATGATCGATCATATATATGCCAAAATTATATAATATGTTAGTTATGTAATATTTTTTAGTATAAAACACTTTTTTATATATGTAATTAGAGTCCAACCCATTTTATATATTGTAAAAATAAAATAAAGAGTAATTTTTACTCAATTTTAGGAAAGTCCAAACTGACTCTATTCTATTGGTAATTCAATGAATATCTAGTCCTTAGATACTATGAAATAAATAATATCTTTAGGGATGTTCAAGCAATCTCATTTATCATTATATAAAATTCCAATTTTTTTATTATATTAGAACATTAATAATCAATGAGTTTTTTTAAAAGAAATTACTCAATACATAATTCCCCTTTCCCAATACAATCATAAAAAATGGAATTTACATCCTTTCCTAAAGAATATTTGCATTTGCACATCAAATAGTATTTTGTATAAGTCAAATAATTTATTTTGTATGACCTGAGCTTGTTCATTTCGTTTCTCACTTTGCATAATAAAAACATGTGAAATAAAAGAACAATGGATTGCTTCATTGCGGAATATGGTAGAGGAAGACTATCAAGCTTTGCATTCAATCCCAATACAATTTCTGATGTGGTAAGATAATATCTCTCTTTTCTAATTTAAAAATTCATTAAGACTCTTGACATGTAAAATAAAGTTGAATTTTTTTTAACAAATATTGCAGATTCCAGCGGATATGGTTGTGAATGCTATTATTGTAGCCTTGGTAGCACATTGGAACCAACATTCAGAAGTGACCATCTATCACTTGGGTTCTTCGCTGAGAAATCCTTTCAAGTACTCAGACCTTCAAGATGCAACTTTTCGCTATTTCAAGAAGCATCCATTGATTAATAAAGATGGAAATCCGGTGAAAGTTGATCACAAGTGCAAAGTTTGGGAGTCCATGACTAGCTTCAACATTTACATTGCTATTCGTTATCGTCTGCCTTTGAAGGTTTGCCACCACTCATCTAGTCAAATTACAGAGTTTTTTTTCAGAATCAATAACGACTATAACACGATTGACATGAATTCCATTTTTATGCAAATATGTCACATTTAATAATTGTGATATGTAAAAATATATATATGACACGACTATAATAGATGAATATGAATTGTCACTCCTATAACGTACTAATGAAGCTCCTCCTCTTTATCTTCAGGTGGTAAATCTGCTTAGTATAATTACATCTCAGAAGTTCAAGGATAAGTTTACTATTCTTAATCGAAAAGTGAAACGGATGATGGGTTTTTTAGAGCTATATGAACCCTATTTATTCTTCAATGGCATGTAAGTCTAGCTTTATTATGTTATTGTGGTATACATTTACTTACACTTATAATAAAAAATATTGACACAAAATTGTTTCTCCATTTGTGCAAACAGTTTTGATGACAGAAATGCAGAGCAATTGCAGAAAATAGCACGATTGAATTTTGAGGATGCCGAAGCCTTCAATTTTGATTCCAAGACTATTGATTGGGAAGATTACATGATGAATGTTCACATTCCTGGCCTTCTTAGATATGCCATTAATAAAAACTGAATATACTAGCTTTATTTGCTACATAGATTTTCACGTTCTTTTAAATAAATTTGTTGTTTATTTTCTTGAGATTTCAATCACCTTCCATGTTTTTGTTGTACTTTGAAAATTTTCACAAGTAAACTATGCAAAAATTCGATAGCCGACGTGTACAAAATATCTCATTCGTTCTGAATTGAAAATTTTCAATTAGCTTCTTAGATCTCATTTGTACCTTATTATATGATAATGTTAGAATTGAAGGATCCATAAACTTTAGCTGGAACTATAGTAAGAATACTATAAGCTGACGACACAAGTATTTAGGGGTGAGCGTTTGGTCGGTTCGGTTGAATAGTAAACCGAACAAACTCAATACCCTCTAGGAAACCAGAAAACCAACTATTAGGATTGAACCGGCTCAATCGGTTGGGTTGGTTTTTGGAAAAATTAAATCAAAATTAAAAAATTTAGAATTCTTTTGATTCTTGCAAACAAAAAACTAATCATTCTTTAGTTAGTAAGCTCTATTAAAAAATTAATTAAAATTAAAAGGAATTTTCCAAAAAAAAGGTCTTTAAATTAGGTTTAAATTTTGATGTTTTGGTCCTTATAAATAAAAAAATGAAATATTTTATAGATATTAAACCTTATGGAAATAATAATTAACAATTGAAACGAATTTCCAACAAAAAATATTTAAAATAAGTTTGAAAATAAAGAAAGAATTATAATTTTTACATTTAAATATATATGGTCGGTTTGTTCAGTTGGTTTGATTTTTGCACCTATAAATTAATGAATCAAACTGGAATAACCAAACAAAATGCATATTAAAAGCCATATCAACCGATCAAACCATTTGAACCAAAGTAAATAAGTCTCTAGTTTTGTTCGATTCAGTTTAGTGAAATGACACTATAAAAATGGAGTTTATATAATTATCCCATTTGCACTAAAACAAATTAGAGTAAATAAATTTAAATAGCCTAAACTTTAACTCTTGCATTAAAAACCGGTGTTACGGGTCATATTAATTTTAAAAAATATTGGAAAAAACTTTTACCTTCGATTTTTATATCAAATATATTCCAACGTTAATGTGTCGTTAATTTTACTTGCGTCTCCAAGTTTAAAGTTCATGATGATTTTACTATTCAATTCGAAATGATTTGATACTAACAAAAGCGACGCAGTTTTGAAACAATGAATTAAATTCCAAGCGCTAATTGTCTCCGTTCGATCATAAATTCTAATAATGCAGACTTGACGAGATTGATCCAGGTAACTTATTTGATATAACTCGTTTAACCTATTTAATGATATATAACATAAAATAACTCACTTCAACCATTTAAAATGGATAAAAAAAATTGAAAGAAAAGAATTTTTGAAATAATTTAATGACTATAATTAGTATTATTTAAAATATAACAACATTATACAATTATAAAATACAGCCTAAAATAAACTAATTTCGATCATACATGTCACGACCCATTTCCGGGGCCGCGACCGGCGTACGAAATGAACCGTCTATGGGAGCCCGGCTCATCCCGCACAAGCCTCAAAGTACAAAACTTATACCCAAACCTCATATTTAAATAAATATGAATAACAAATAAAA
>CAODLS011728530.1:0-18770 GCA_948243855.1 Flueggea neowawraea | reverse complement strand
CCAAGCAAATAAAAGGTTGTTTCTGTGTTTCCCCATCACACAATCCAGTGCATTGTTCAAATACCATCTGTTTCTCAAACACAACAATTACAAGATTATTGACCAACCAATTTCTGTAGGTTATAAAAACATAAAAAGACTAAGTATGATTTAAATCAAATTAATTACTCTTTAGCAGAAGACCAGATCCCGACTTCAAATCGTTTCATGCAAAACTCACTAAATTCTTCACAGTAAGGCCTCTTGTAAACTGATAAAGAGAAAAAAAAAAAAACAGATAAAGGATGAAATTATGATGTTAGGTTGATCGAACGACAATGAATTCGGCGTAGACGACAATTTCTTTTTTTGTTGGTGGAATAGAAAACAAAATACCGAAAATGCTTCCAAATGAGGCATCAGGAGGGCAATGTTTGGGAACATCGAACCAATTTTTGCGCCACACTCTGTGACATAACAGACCTCCTAGTCCAAGCACTAGCAGTTTCTTCTTGCGACCAACACACCATTAATGTTTACCTTTTCAATTGCAATTTCGCTCAAATCTGATCCTTCATTTTCACTCCCACTCTCACTCTCATCGTAGTAGTACACCACTTTCTGCTTCATCTTCTCATTCTTTTGTTCCATTTTATTTCTACTTTTACTTAATCTGAGATTTTGATTAATCACCTGTGGGTTTATATATGAATCAAGAAGAGTGATTAATCACCTGTTCGTTTACTAATAAACTGAATCTTTACCGTCTTTTCTGAATGTAGAAATGTTCATGTACTTAAAAATTGAACCGCTTAGATTCTTCTTCTTTTTTGTGGTATGAAAATTAATGATTCTGAAACAAAGCATAGTCATTAACATGATGCAGTTACAATACTAAAATTCATTATTACTTTTTTCTACATTTTAAATTTTAGTTTAATTTCATTAATCGTTGAGTCAATGGTCAATGGATTGACATTCAATGAATTTAGTTATACGAAAAGGAGTAATTCATCTTGGCTAACAAGGGATTCTAATTAATCCGACTATATTGCTATTATTTTCAAATTTATTTACCTCTTAGGAGGAAGTTCAACGGTAAGGATGCGTGTCTCTTATTTGCATGACTCAGGTTTGAATTTTAAGGGGTGAGCGGCTTGTTGTCTTCATGATAACTGAACTCAGGTCATGCATTTGAGCAAGATTAATAGCCTGTTGTCTGTTTGATTTTTGGCGGGTGTTGCGGTGACGAAACTCAGCCACCTTAACGAGTTCAGCTATGACTTTATCAAACATTTCTCAACAGAGAGAGAACCTGCATATCAAATCCAATAGGAGTGAGTTATAACTAGTCGTCTTCGCTCCTCTTTTTGTATTGAAAAAAGAATATTTATTGAAAATACCATCATATATAATCATGTTTGCTTTTTTCTTAAACACTTATCACAATTTTTTATTGACATTAACTAAAAAATAAATATTGAGATTGAGTAGTTAGTTGGTAAACACTAATATTAAAGACTATGAAGTTTTGAGTTTTAGACATTTATGTAATTTTTTTTAGAATTTTTTAAACTATGAAAATAAGCCTCCTTTTTAAGAGACCTATAATTTATGATACATAAAAAAATAGTGGATAATAATTTTTTTAAAAAAAACTAATAAATAAATTATCTATAAGGGTAGAACATGTAAAAATCAAATAGAAACCGGCGAATCGAATTGGAGCCGGACCAATCAAAATCGGAATCGAATCGGAACTAGAATCTGCCTATCAAAATCGAAGGGTTGCGGTTTAGATTTCGGTTCAATCTCTCTAGAAACCGTCAAACCAGCGGTTCAAACATTTTTTTATATTTTTTTTCTTTTTTCAACTCTATAAATACCTCTATCCCACCCAATTCATACAATTTTACATAATTTCTTTTCTTTCAATCTCAATCTCTTCTACACTAACTCTTTCAAAATTTTATTTTGCTTTAAATTGCTATTATTAATTATTTATATATTTTATTATTGTAGTTATATTTTCTATATTTCTTAAAATTATTTTTTACAATTATATTTTTTAAATTACTTCTAATTTTATTATAATTTTATTTAGTTATTTTATTTTTTATTATATTTAATTAATATTTACATATTTATTTTGTAGTAATGAAAAATTTTGGTGAAAATAGAAATTTTTGAAATAGAATATATTATTGGTACTATAGTTAATTATTGAATATAACAAAATTTATAAACCGATAAAAAAATTAATGTAATAAAATAACAGATTAAAAGCAAATTTAAAAAAAAAAAAAAACTGAACCAACAGTTGAACCATTCAAAATTATAATCAAACCGAACTAAAACTGTATTAAACCATGAGAATCACAATTTAATTATAATTCTTTCATTCTAAAAATATGAACCACTTATTCATAAACTAAAATCGGTAATTCTTGAACGGACAACAACTCTACTTCATACGCCTCCTAACAAATACTAGAACAACACAAAGATCACATTTGGCAATAAACCCATAGCGCCACGTGTCCTGAACTCTCTAGTCATCCTCATTCCGCTTCCAGCTCCTTCTAGACCTCCGCCACCTTTAACCCCATAAATAAACCTCATCCTTCACATCTTTCTATCAACATCATTTATTGCGTGATCAAGATCTTCCGATACGAAAAACACCGTCACTGAAATCTTGAAAGATGAAAGCCAATAGACGACAAGAAGGACAAAGCGGTGATAAGAGCAGTAAGGCACGACGAGGAAGGAAGAAAACGGATGGAGAAAGCTGAGCTAAAAAACACGCAATATAGACACCATCAAGTACGTGGAGAAGAAGTTAATGGACAAAGGGGTCCACCGAATGGAACGCCACCCCGGCGACGGAAGCGGAATGCGGCGGCCACCGCCGAAGTCAGGCCACGGCGGGAAGTACACGGGGGAAGGGCCGGATGACATGGCGGAGAATGAGCTGGACACGGCGCCGCCGGCAATTGACGAGAAGGATCCAAATTACGTGGATGAGGAAGAAGAGGAAATGATCGTGAGAGGTGAAGAGAAGGATGTGAGTGGGTTGGTGGTGGGAGATGTGGATGTTCCCAAGGCGGTGGAGGACGTGGAAGGCTTTGGGGTGGCTAGAGACGATGTTGATCCTCATTTGAAAGTTAATTAACATCATGTGTATTTTGATTTTATAATTTGTGGTGTTGTGAGTGGTGTTTCGAATTGTTGTTTTCGGTTTCTGAGAAAAGAAATTATGCAGTGTAATTAGTGGGAAGTTAATAATAATTAATGTGTTCTAACATTTTCTAATGTGTTCGTTGCGTTCTTTCAACAAATACTACTTGGTAGCTCTTGTCGGAGCAATTTATAAGGCGACTAAAAAACTTTGTAGAAATGAAAAAATTATGATCTTTCATGAATACATTTGGCATTTTAAGCACCGATGATTTGCCAAGAACTCTTTCTTTTGATATGTGGTTATTTACGTCAGGCGAAAATCAAGTTCTTATCTCTAGTTTTAAGCCTAAAAAATAATTTTTTGTATATATTTTTTATTTTATTTTAGTTTTTAAAAATAATATAAAAATTAATGAAAAAATTTAGTATTGTATAAAAAAATTATTTTTTAATTTTTTAAAAAATGAAAATTATTTACAATTAAATAGATTTTTAATATTTTTATTATATTAATTTTTATTTATTATACTATTTTTTTATAATTTTTAATTTATTATTATATTTTATAATAAAATTTATTACTATTTTATTCATCATTTAATATATTTATAACATATAATAAATAGTAAAAAATATAATTATTTGATTTAAATATTTTTTAAAATATTTTCAAAGTAGAAATTTTAAATTAAAATATTTTTTAAAATGAAATAAATAATAAATTGAATAAATATTTAATTTTAAAATAAATTATGCATAATAAAAATTATATTAAAAAATCTATAATCAGCATTAAAAAAATTACGCAAATTAAGAAATTATATAAATAATAAAAAAACATATTTGAAATGTTGGATTTGAGAAAAATTAAAAATGAGAATTTGATAATGAATTTGTTTCGGTTGGATTTGAAAAATTTATTCGAGAAGTTATATCTTTTGGATGATTATTTTGAATAATTTGAGGTAAAAAGGTAAAAAAAAATTGTATTTGCCGGTGAAAAAAAAGATATGATAAATTATGTATATTTTGGAAGTTTTAGTAAGTTTTGAAAATTTTATATATTTAGAGGATAAAGAAGAAAGGGTAGATTTTAAGAATTTTTAAGATTATTGACATTTGAATTTTGAGAGAATTGTGAATTGAAATTTGAATCTATTTTAGAGAAGTATGAGCTGAAATCGGAGCTGAAATCAACTTTCAAACTCTCTCTTCAAAAAAAAAATCAACTTTCAAACTCTTATATTAGAGTGATTCTGTACGAATGAAGGGTTAATAACATCTAGTCAGATAACTTTTGTGAAATGTTCAGTAAACTAGCAGAGTTTGATTTTTTGTTCACAAAGGTCGAAATGACCATTTTCCGTCCAAAAAAACCAGTGAGCTGTACACCTGTGATGACACTTGGGATTCTTTACTGGCAAAATGTCATCACACGTATACAACTCGCTGCTTTTTTTGTATGGAAAACGGTCATTTTAATCTTTTGAAACAAAAAATCAAACTTAAGTGAATTTATTGAAAAAAAAAAAGACTTTTGTACTAAACTACAATAATTGTGTGACCATGAATATTATTAACCCACGTATGAGCTATCAATTTATCTGTACTACAAGTCTATTGGTAAGAAAATACCCTCTAAAAACAGTGGACTTGTCTGGTAATCAATAGCCTATAACACATTCTTTATTTTTTGTATAACTATTTTTTATTTATCAAATTTTACAACTAATTTTATTAAAAAATGTGTCCATTGAATCAGCTCAAGACTGTAATCTTTGCCATTATTATAGCTTCGGAGTTCGGATGGTACAATCTTTGGCTCGAGAGTGACTCTATATTTGTGGTTCAACTTTTTAAAACAAGGTCATTGGAGATTCTTTGGTGTTGTCATCTTCAATGGACTGAATGTCAGTAGCCATCTTGTTCATATGAATGTGGTGATTTCTTATTTGCATAGAGAAGGGAATAAAGTGGCGGATCGCCTCGCCAATTTTTGTGCATGCAACCCGAAATTTTATTGGTGACATACTTTTTTTAATTTTTGTAGTCATCTTGTTTGTGATCATTTCTCTTCCAATGAGAACTACAAGATTCACGTAATCTCCTTTATTTGAACTTTTTGTACTTCATTTCCTTTTTTATTAATAATATTTAGGTGGTCGAAAAGGTTATGTAGGTGTTGTTGAGATGTCAACCTAGTTGGAATGTCATGATGTACTACTTATTTCTATAACCCCAAAATTTAATGAAAATAAAAATCAATTATTATAAAAACTACAAAACATATAAAAACACAGGGCAATTACATGGTTCCTACAAATAAAATTTAAAAAATTGTAAACTTAATACTCTTATTGTTTATTTGCACTCGAACAGTACCATTTTTCTTCTTTGCAACTGATAATAAGAAAATTTAAATTACTAAAAATTCCAATTCATAAAAAAATACTAGTTAAATCATCTGAATATTATTTGAATATTATAATATCAGTTAAATATTATATGAATATAGATTGAATATCATAATAATATTTTATAAATATAAAATGAAAAATTGAAATCAATTGAATCTCAATTGAAAATCAATAGATTATTGCAAAATATGTATTGTAAAACAGAGAAACTTTTGTGGAAGAGCTGTGTCCTAAAAACACAAAACCTTCTCCTCTTCTCAAACAAGCCCAGCAATTTTGGGATCGGAGTGGACACAGAGGCCCTAGGCTACTGCAATTCCCTCTTGGGGCTTGAAAAGTAGTAATAAGCTTGTGGGTGCTGAACCCGACATCGAAGGTTGGCTAACTTGCTAACTGGCAGCCGAATGGAGTACTGAATCGTTTGTTCTGGGCAGGGCAGTACTTGATTTACCGCAAAATGAGAACAGAAAACTGATAAAAAAATTTCCATTAGTTGATGCATGTCATGCATAATTGAAGGTGGAAATTACCCCCTATGCATCCTTTTTAAAAGAAATTGCGATAATATATGGGCTTTAAAGTTATTTCAAAACGAGATAAACTATTTGCATTTAAAAACAATTGTTGATTAGATTTGCTGTATTGATCAAACTGTCATCTTAAGAGAGAGAAGTCACACCCCTTCAATCTCTATAAAAGTAGCTGACACCATTCATTCACGATTAATTGTATTATCCTCTTAATTAAAGAAAAAAGCAACAAAATGAGGTTTTATCACGTTGTTATTTCTACCCTTTAGTTGAGCGATTGCATGGTGAGGGTTTCTTGTTCTTCATGTGATTTAATCTTACTTTGAAGAAGAGAATGTATAAGTATCAGTTTGGACAGTATGCGCGGACGGACATAATTCTAATCATTTATTTTTAAATCCTTTGAAGCAGATTAATTATCTAAATTGATCCAATTTAATTTAATTCCTTGTTAAAAGTTATTATACTCTTATTATTTAGATCCACACACTTATTCATCAAAAAGTTTTATTTATAAAAATAGTGTTGCTTTATTAATAATGATGAAATATACATTGTATATTTATAGTCGTTTTGGTTAAAAATTGATTAGTATATGTTTGAATTTTAGATATTTTTTAACGCCAAAATTTTGTTTTATTTACGTATATGCAATCATAATAAACTATAAGTTTAATATTAGCATGTAGTCATATGTATTCGGTAATAATAATGAAATATTAGTGTAATATCGGTGTGTATTAACATTCACGTGATGTGGATATATAATATTTGTGAATCACGATCTTCAGTTTATACTAATTTAATAATAATCGAAATAATATGTCAATATAAGTGTAGTATTAGCATGTAGTCACACGTATCCGATGTGTGCATGCAATATTCATGCATTGTAATATTCAATTTATATTAATTTAATTATATTGTATTATCCTCTTAATTTAAATATTATATTCAATTTATAATATTCATGCATTTTAACATTTGTTTCCGTGAAGATTGTACAGTTAAGTGTGAATGGGTGAAAGTGTACTTAATTGTTCTGTCGAAGTTTCAGTCTGTAATTGGTTAATATGAGAATTTGTTTCGGTTTGGATATTAGGTGGTGGTTGTACGTTCTACAGTTGTGGACATCTGATATTGATATACGTGATAGTAACCTTTATTTGTTAGGTTGTTTTGTTGAGTCAACCTTTTTTTTTCTTTTTTAATTATATGAGATTTTCAACTGCACATTTTTATCTTCAGATGTAAATACAATTCTAATATTATTTAGATGAAAGTGGTTATATACAGTATTTTCATATGTAATTAGTTTCAAAAAGTATTGTATATGTGTTAAAATCCTAATTGAGGTTGTTAATGATGGGGACTCTACACCATGATTAAACTTCGATTAAATCTACTAAATTCCAATGTACCAGGTTGTTGGAATATTATCACATAAGAAATCACGAACATATGACATGAAATCTGATCCAACTATGCTGATCAAAATTTGTATTTGTTATGACTGGACTAACGGTAGTCTGTTGTCATTGCTGGACAAACCAATCACCTGTCCCAATTGTTTTGTTGATCGTTCACCACATGCTGATAATTATACAATTTCTTATAATTTTATAGTGCCATAATCCCTCAATGGTTTAAGAATCGATATCACAAGTAGCTTATAAATACTTTCTCTTTCAAATTATTGAATCACTTTTCAATAATAAAATTGTGAAACCATAAATCTACAAAAAATAAGTCTAAAATAGACAATTTTTCGGTGGAGGCCTAGAAATAGTTGAAAAAAGTAATCCACAACAAGTTCAAAAGCAAGAAAGGTTGTGTCCAGGGTGGCTGACAGCTCGATAGACTCGACTGTAATTTTTTTCGTGCTTCAATACCTCAATTGTCTTTGTTTGGTCACCGCTTTATCAAAGTTGTTTTCTCTGTAGTTTGTTTTGGCAGCAAAAAGGAATTCCTAACCTTTTATTAGTGTTGTTGTTAAAAATGAACAACAATAATTATAGAACTCGAATATTCGGGAATCGTAAGTATCGCCTCGATACCTGAAAATACAAAACACAAAGAGGCCGGAATGCTCCCGGTGAAGTCTTTGACGCTCAAGTTAGTATTGATTTTGGAAGAATAATAGTGTTTGTAGAGAATAGAGCCTCCCCTAATGATTTGCCTCTTCCAACTATTTATAGTTGACTAGTTAATGAGCGTCATTAACTTCTTGTGACGTTTCTGTTACAACACTTAATGTTTTCCATTATAGCAGTAAATGTATTTATTGAGTTTTATTACCTAGGTCATATCAATTGTTCTCTACTCTTTTTTCAAATTTTTTGAAAGTAAGAGTAAATCACGCTTCATGGGTCGAACCTGTTATGAGGGTTTTTCTGAAATTATTTCCTTGGTTGGGATGTGATTTGTCTATTTTACAGAAACACAGGGACTCACACCATAATTCTGCGTTTTGGCGGCTTTCTTCCTCTCAAAATTTGCTTTCCTACTGATCCGCGATTCTTGCTCCTTGATTTGGCTTCTTCTGTATTCAATTGTCTTCCTAAATTGGAATTTTCCCTCCAATTAAGCTTATCTGAATAAATTCTTTTTTTTTTCCAAACTTTGCAAGCAAAATATTTTCTTTCTTGAAAAAGGACCAATCCCTTCCGTTCCTTTATATTTTTTATATTTTTTAGATTTTTTGCTCTTCTTCTAGGGTTTTTTAGTGCCTTCTGGTTCCTCTCTTGGTTGGGTCGGTCTCCCACTCTCTCTTCTCACGGTTTGTTTTTTCTTCTTTCTCATCCCGGTTCTTTCTCTTGCTTTGTTTCAGCTGCAACATCAATCAGGTTAGATCGGCGTCGGAGACACTGGGATGGGCCGGGCTTCACCCAAGATGTCATGTAGTTGTTTGCAGTGTGAAGTCGACGACCATCCGTATGTGAACCAAAGCGACATGTCGTTCATGCTGCTAACCAGTGACTCCGGGTGACCAATCGCTTGGCGTAGAAGACGTCCTGCTGTTGGAGAAAAATTCCAACAACGCCAGACGATTGTTCGCTCTTAAAACAGACGACACGCCGTGCCGTGTGTTGCCTCTGACCGACAGATCATGCTCCCACTCTAGACGGCATGCCGCATGTGTCTCCTGAACATCATGTCGCCTTTGTTGGCTGTCCATCGCATGACATGGCCTTTTTTTGTGAAAAGACCACGCGTTTTTTCCTCTTTTTTTTTTCTTCTTCAACTTTTTTGTTTAAACATTATTTTTATTTTTTTGCAGATCACTCCTCTTTGAGATGTCCAGAAGTTCGCACACCGATCAGGATGTTAGAGAGTTGATATGCCCATCGAGATGTTCGAGGGTCAATATTTTGTTCAAGGTGTTCGAGAGTCGACACATTGTTCGAGATGTCGATTGTCAATGCGTTGTTCGAGAAATCAGACCACTTGTCGTTGCTGTTATGGACCAGACCACTTGTCGTTGCTGTCACCACCGCCACCAGTGGGTGTTCAGGACTTCATCACCCCCACCATCATGCGGGTGTTCATGAGACACATTATTCATCACCCCCACCACCAGTGGGTGTTCAAGAAGCACATTTGGAGAACTTCACCCCCACTTCCATATGGGTGTTCTGGAGCTACACCTTGGAGAACTTCACCCCTACTATCGAGTGGGCGTTCAGGAGCTGCACCTCGGAGGACTTCACCCCCACCATTACGTGGGCTTTCAGCACACCCTGATGGCTCGTGATACCATGGTGGTTCGCGATTTGTGGCTCATGGTTTGAGGTTTGTATCTTGTGGTTCGTGGCTCGTAGCCTCGTCAATCTCATCAACTTATGGAGTTCACCGACTCTTCTCATCGAGCTCATCAACTCGTATATTCCATCACCAACTCGCCTCAGTCGAGCTCACCAACTCGCAGAGTCCTTCATCACCAACTCTCTTTGCGAAGTTCACCACCCCACAAACTTCATCATCCCTACTCCACTTTGTAGAGTTCATCAACTCAAGGAGTCCACCCGTTCAAGGAGTTCACCAACTAGCATAGTACACCAGCTCGACGAACTCGCGGTGTTAATCGGCTCGAGGAATCCGCTGCCTCGTGAGGTTTATCATCTCATTCCCTCTTTGCAGAGTTAACCATCCTCACGTGAAGTTTACTCGCAAAGCGAATTTTAACATCTTAACCCCACATCTTGGAGTTTATCTCCTCAGGATGCTCAACATTTCCTTAGAAATTTCACCTCATCGGGAGGTTCAACATTTCCTCAGGAATTTCACCTCTTTGGAAGGTTCAACATTTCATCAGGAATTTCACCTCCTCAGAAGGTTGAACATTTTCTCGGGAAATTTACCTCCTCAGGAGGTTCATAATTTCCTTTGGAAGTTTATCATTTCAACTCCACTTCATGAAGATCATCATCTTCATCATACTGATGTTCATCATCCACTCCACCTCATGAAGTTCGTCATATCCTCGTGTACTTGACCTCCTCGAGTGGTTCAATATTTCTTCGTAGAGCTCACCTCCTCGAGAGGTTCAACATTTCCTCGAAAGGTTTACCTCTTCCTAGGGAAGCTCATCATTTCCTCGGGAGGTTCATTATTTCCTGGGGAGATTCATCATTTCCTCAGAAATATCATTTCCTTAGAAAGTTCATGATGAGGTTCGAGCTAGAATCAATTTTTTTTACTGTTCTTATTCGAGTGCTTTCATTTCCTGCATTTGTATACATCGTTGCTTCCCAATCACGTGGCCAAATGACTTTTTAGTCAAGTGATTTTGGTGGAGTCTTAGTGGTGGCACAAGTTGATTCGCTTATTGAGGATGAAGCAGAAAAACTATTGTGTGTGCCCATGACGATACCACTTGGGGTTTCACTTGCCATAGACCTTAGCGAATAAGCTATTACGTGCGTTAATGATAATACCACGTGGGGTTTCACTTGCCACACATCATAGTGAATAATCGACCACGCGCGTTCATGACAATACAACTTGGGGTTTCACTTGCCACACTTTTAAGCGAGTACACTGTAACATGTATGACAACACTACTTGGAGTTTCACTTGTCACACGTGTGCGATGTTCAATTTTTCCACTGCGTGTGTTCTACAATGAGCGCTTGGTTTCCTGCAAGCTTCGTGCTCCATTACCACATCGCAATCTATCTTTTCATTCGCTTGGTGAGAGCTCGGTTTCCCACAAGCTTTTCTACTCATATATTTTTTACGTGAGAGTTCGATTACTCACAAGCTTTTCTACTCACTTTACGTTTTCGTCATATGAGAGCCCGATTTCTCGCAAGTTTTTTTACTCATATATTTGTTACGTGAGCGCCTGATTTCTCGCAAGCTTTTCTACTCACGATTTTGCTGATAATCACATATGGGCTCGATTACTCGCAAGCTTTTTAACTCACAGTTAAGTTTTTTACCGCATGCTCTTGGTGGGGGCTTGAGTTTTAACAAGCTTTTCTACTCACGCAACTTTGGGAGCCTCTAATTCTTTAACACACGCGTGGATGGTGGGAGCTATTTCTCGCAAGCCTTTTCTACTTATGTTGTGTTTTACCTGTTTCAAGATGGTTTGTTTTGCGTTGACGATGAGGAGCTAATGTCCAGACTCGCAACATGTTCGGTTACTTTTAATTACATAAGCCTATTTTTCTGCATGCTCTTTCGTGTTTGTGTGACTAAGCACCAAGCTCTCCTATTCTCTTACTAGAAAGGATGATCATTATGCATAAGAAATTAACATAAACATGTTATTTGCTCAAAACAAAAAGTTACACAAGGAAAGACTAATAGAAACTTGAAAAGATCAACTTTTACCACCGCTAAGAGTATACTCAATAGGCAAAGCCTGTCGTTCTGATTGGCATCATGCCTAGTTGGTCCTGTGTTTATCACCTCATCGATCATCGTTTCTCCTTAGTTGTTTTGTTTCATTGCTCGGCTCTCCTTGCAATGATTCAGCACAAACAAATCGGTCCAAGTACTCTTTCTGAACCAAGGTGTCCACTCCCATCATGGTACCAGCGGTAAGATTCCTCATTCCTCCTGAGGAGATGAGTCCAGATCCTTATATTTTTGCTAAGATTGTTGACCTCAACTCGTTTAGTAGTGTGTACTTCTCGAAGCAGGGCTAAAGAGTACTTTAAAGTTTTCTGACTTCTCCTTCTTCTCGTTCAGTTGCTCTTAAGTTTCTCTTTCGTTCTGCTTCTTCTCTTTGTCGTCCTTGGTTCCCACGATCTTCATGATCTCGGATTGCAATATATACTTGTTTGCTCAAATGAAGAGATTGGCTAGGGTCTTTAGTTGGTTTAGAGACAACAACTCCTGTAGCTGCACTGATCGTGTCCCTTGTAGCATCGCGGCTACCGCCACTCCAGGTTGTAGATCATGTACCTCGAGGGTGGCATTCCTGAATCTGTCCATGTACTGCCGGAGAGCCTCATTGTCACTCTGTTTTATGCTCAACAGGTATGTGGCATCCTTCTTTTGCTTGTTGTTTATGATGAAGGAGTTGATGAACTCCTTCTTCAACTGGTCAAAGTAGGAGAGCGAAGCCT
The DNA here is from genome assembly GCA_948243855.1 of Flueggea neowawraea. NCBI lineage: Eukaryota > Viridiplantae > Streptophyta > Magnoliopsida > Malpighiales > Phyllanthaceae > Flueggea > Flueggea neowawraea. The sequence continues at coordinate 6,080 of CAODLS011728530.1, read as the reverse complement.
CCTTCACTCCATTGAACCACGAACGAGCATGGTCCTTCAACGTGATCGGAAATGCGCCACATATGATGGTGTCCTCCCATCCATGAAACATCATGATGGTCTCATAGTTCTAAATGTGCTCGTGTGGATCCTCCTTTCCCGATAAAGTTGGCAGTTGAAGGATCTTAAACTTTAGAGAAATTGGTTTTCCCATGACCTTCTTGGTGAATTGGACTTTGGATTTTTGTTGCTCGTCCTCCACAGGAACCCTTCTGTTCGAGCACTTTCTCGATCATCATCCTCATGTCCACCGCTTCTCGAGCATTCATCGAGGACTAGGGCTCCACTCTAGCCTTTCTTGAAGGAATCCTAAATTCTCTTTTGCAGGCAATTTCCACCACCTTATGACAGTTCTCCCTTCTAGCTTTGACCTGAGCTTTTGGAATAGGAATGTTGAGGTGCTCGTGACGAGGTGGGGGATTTGGTTGTTTAGGAACACAAGAAGGTTGGCGATGACTTTGTTGCAGAGCATCACGTCTTTCGAGGAATCCTCCACTTCAGGCACTCTGAGCGTAGGCGTGCAACGTGGGTGAGAGTCACCCCTCAGGAAGAAACTGCTTAAGTAAGGTCGCCATCTAGCCCAAAGTTTTCTGGTTCTCCTCGTTCTGTTTCTTGAGTACTTCGTAGTCGGCAAGTGTAACGGTGGGGACGACAATTCTCGAGGCTCTCGCTCCAGCACCAACTCTCCTCGCATCTTCCTCGGGACTTCCGGCTTGGTTTGATTGTGTTTGTACCATCATGAATGAATTGATGGTTCTCGGTGGATTTCTTCTCAAGTTTCAACGAACAAGGCTTTTCGTTCAGTTTTCCCACAGACGACACCAATTGTTGTTGCCTTAAAAAATGAACAACAATAATTATAGAACTCGAAGAACTCAAATACTCGGGAATCATGAGTGTCCCTGAAAACACAAAACACAAAGAGGCCGGGATGCTCTCCGGGAGAGTCTCCGACGCTCAAGTTAGTATTGATTTTGGCAGAGTAATAGTGTTTGCAGAGGATAGAGCCTCCCCTAACGATTTGCCACTTCCAACTATTTATAGTTGGCGAGTTAATGAGCATCATTAACTTCTTGTAACGTTTTTGTTACAGTACTAAATGTTTTCCGTTATAGCACTAAATGTATTTAATGAGTTTTATTACCCAGATCATATCAATTAGTTACAATCAACCTCTTAGCAAAAACCTAATTAAGGGGGAAAATTAAGATTAGCAGCTAGAATGTCACTAATGATTTAGAGTTATGCTTGTGATTATAGCAACTGAGACATTAATCATAGACTAATCTGGTCACCGCATGCAATTTTAGTGGAACTTTAAATGCAAAAACTTGATAATGATGCCCTTGTTTGGTCAACTAATCCCGATGAGCAAAATGTCAAAAACAGATGCAGATCTCAAGATCCTTAAGAAAGTTGGGATATAAAAAATGGTTACAAAATTCTGTATGTACACAACTTGTCTTTCTCATTTTATTGGTTTTACATTAATCTTAAGATACTCGTTGAACATGTTGGTTTATAGTAATGTTCTAAATCAAGGTTTAAAGAGAGGTATTCGCATGTTTCCCTCACATTCAATAACTTTGGGCTCGTAACATAAATGGAAGTTGATCAATTGGCAGTTGCAGTGGTACATATACATTTTCCAAAAGAAATGTAATTGGAAAGTTTGAGGTGACCTTTGTTGGTAAAAACCTCCAGTTCGGCTAGTTATGCAGTGAAATAAAGTAATATGTTTTATTTTATAATCCGTTTCAAACTTTCAATTTTTTAGTGAAGTTGAATTCTAATACGATTGATCTATAAATACATTGTTAAAACTCATTGTTAAATATTGGCGAAAAATTGGAGTATTTTTCACAAAAAAGATTTAATTAATATCGAATTCCTAATTATTTAATTTAAAAATTCTAATACGACTAGATCCAGAGTCTATTTCCAATGACTTCTAATATTCGTTAAAAAGAGAAATGGCACGCATAACGAATAAGATTTGAATAGTTAAAGGATTACGAGAGCTAGCTGCTCCTTTGCACTGAAAATTTATGATTTGACTGACTACATATTTTTCACTAATTTATGGCTAAATGAATAGCACTTTCATCCAAATTGCATTATCGCATTGACCATGAGTTGTTTTTATTAAAAAAAAAATCTGGGGCACAAAAATTGACCTAAATAAGTATAACCTAGAATGAAAGCAATAACAGGAATTGATTAGGTACAGCAGAGCATTCAAGAAGGGAAGATAAGGAATCCAAAGTGAAGACTTTGGAAATCAAATTGAGGTACATGTGCAACCATCCCATTCTTTACATGTACATTTATCCTTTGTTAATTCTTACTACTAGCTAGTTCCTATATTAATTCAATATTGCTATTATTAACAATGAAAAAACTTTACTTCACTTAAGCACATAAAATTTAAAGTAACACCAGAGCTATAAAATGTCTCAAGTTTTATTCTGGTTTGATTTGCAAAATGAAAGCATTTTATCATGAAGTCATTTGATATGGATAAGATATTGATCTTAATTGATAGTTATAATTGCAGGCCGTTTTCATCTTCCATATACGTGACGTTAGTCTAATATAACATGAAAGCATTAGATGATAATTAACTAAACTATCAACCTCAACTAATCATAAATTTTGAACTAGTAGATTGGAGTGTTTTCTACAATGCTAAATAAATAGTTAGGTGTTAAAATTGGCTTAATATAAACAAGATTCTTTGAATCATTAAAAGTTTTATCGTAAATTCATGAACTATATTGTATTCAATAATTAGAAATGAGTCGCACGTATAGTTCAAAGGAACGGAAAATGAGCAAAATAATAGTTTGAGAATGAATAATAATGCGTTATATTGAATTCAAAGACAGACAATTAAATTTTTTAAAGGACTTACGGAAGTATTAAACCGTTGAAATGCTAATCAAAATTAGTCATACGCAAAAGAAAATACACAATAAAAAGAATCACCAACAATAAAAATTTATCAAATTAAATACGTGGAATTACAAGAGTGAAAAATAATAATAATAAATAAAGCTAGGTTGTTAAAATTAGAAGAATAAGAAAAGGGGAAATGTGCATCATATAAGCTTAAGAGAGAAGTTAAAGGAGGTGGACAAATTGAGGTTTGTAAGGCATGGTGTCTAGTTCAAAACAGAGCACTTAGAATCCATATTTGCCATTTTTGAAGTGTTTCAATGACAAAAAGCTTCACCAGTAACTCATTGACTGGAAATACATTTTAGCTTCCATAATGAGTTAGATGATGCATCAATCCATGTGCCACACAGACATCTGGAACCTACCACTTTGCCCTACTGTTTCTTTTTTAAAATAAAATAAAAAAACTATTTTTAGTTTATATTTGAATGAAATCATAGATTTAAAGGCATAATTAATGTTCGTAATTAAATAAAGACCACATATTAGAGAATAATCTGCTTTTAAAAAGACATTCTTGACCCATCACCGTTAATTAATTAGATTTTTTTTTTATGACGAAGAACCACTAACCAAGCGGTTCTTCGGACAACACGCTCAATTAGGTAAACCTCAAATAAGCTAGCTCCGTCATAGTACAAGAACTCTCCACTTATTTCGGACATAATAAGCGGCCCAGCATTCCAAGCCCGTAGATCCAATTTTGGAGAAAGGCGTGTGTTCAATTCGGCTTCCACAAGGACTTCACACCGATTCAAACCTACGCCTCACCTACACCATCCAAGCGCCACTACCGCTCAAGCAACCCGTAAATTGGACTAGATTATTACTGTGTAATACTCGCTACGTAAATTGGACTCTTGTTGCTTGTTAAGAAAAATTAAAAAAAAACGACAAGAACAAAATGGGATATTTTTATAATTTTGTGGTGTTGCTTTGCATATTAATTATAATTATGGTGATTAATTAGATTTTTAATACACTGTTATTTGTGCGGCATGAGCATCATGCTTTTCTCAAGTATTAGGAGGAGATGATTTGTAATTTGAAATTTAATTAAATCAGGATAATTAAGTAACAATGATGCTATTCATTACTAAAGTATGATTCGCTATATTGACTAATCTTAACAATATTAGGTGAAGATTAAGAACTAAAAGGGACTAATTAATCACAGAATTACTTTGCTAATTATATAGTTGCAACTTGCTATTTCATCATTTACAAGAAGACTTGGAAGAGTTACATTCCATGAGAATTGCATGTGCCAATTCGACATCAAACACGTTCCATTTCATAATTCATTTTTGTAAGTTTATGCTTTTTATATTTATTTATTATTTAAAAAAATAAAAAAAAAAATATATGATTTAAGTGTTAACAAGGACAATTAAGACGGGTCTTGCGGAAGACATGGATATTTATTTATGAATATAATTAATTATTTGGAGAAATTAATAAAATTGGGCCAGCCCTCCTACATACTAGTGTGGTAACCGTTGAGCAGTCCCTGTTATCACCCAGCTGTGTTTTTCTTTCTCTCACACATACGTATACATCAACTAACATCCATAATATTTCTTCTATACTCTTGGCCAACAATATGACTTCATGTTAATTATACGCATTTTTTGTGGGTAAAGAATCAATATATATTATTGCACCAGAAAAAGAATTACAAATATGTGCATCAAAACGTAAACTCTCTTTCTACCCAACTTTTTTTACCGAGTTTTGACTTATATCTAGACAAAGAAATAAAAGTGTTAGGATCAAGAGAAATTAGCTCTCAATTGTACAACCAGGACAAGTAATCTCAGCTATACAACCTAAACTGAATGCAATGTACTCTCTATATCACTATATCATATGTACAAATATTAACAATCAACACTTAATAGTCTGTTGCATTTCGTAAAGCAATACCGCTTCTGATCCTTTTATAGACTTGTGCTGCTAAAGGAAATCGTTTCTGAAAAATAGCTTCATTATGTTCCTTCTATAGCCAGTACACAGAGGCAGAGAATAAGAGCCGTCTCAGTTTAGCTTGCATTGATTTCCTCTTGCCTCTACGTGAAAACCAACTTAACTCCCTTCTCTAGAAAAGAGCACACCTTTTGATATTATAATCCTCCAGGAGTTTCTTCCAAATTGCATGAGAGAAATGACAAGCAAAAAATAGATGGTCAATAGATTCAAATGAATTAGCACAAAACACACATTTATCATCGGCAATTATTCCCCAAGCATATAGCATGTTCTTAGTAGCTAATCTGATTCGAATAGCTAACCACAAGATAAAACTGAATTTAGGGATGTGTCCCAGCCCCCAAACCAATTTGTACCATGCCACAATAAGATTTTTAGGTCGAATGGTATTCCATGCACTGTTAATGGTGTACTTGCCATGAGGGGTGTATTTCCTGTTGGATCAAGGGTGATCAAAATTAAGTTAATTTTTAAGTTTTGATGATAAGCAAAACGTTTGACTTGAAGAGAAATAAGTTGGGAAGCTCGGAGTTGCGAAACAAGCCACTGTAAGTGCTTCACATACGTCAAGAAATAGTCAAGTACTTGAGATAAGGCGTGAAGACAAGCATAAGCGAATTGAGTGATGCAAAGAGCAAACTCACATACGTGATAATAGACTAACGTACGTGAGACACATCTAACGTACGCAAGATAAATGTTGACGTACGTGAATCATGCTGGAGCTTGATCAAAGTACGTGAGATTAAAAAAAACGTAAGTAAGCTAGAGAATTTGCAGATGACGTACGTGAGGATAAAGTGACGTACGTGAGAATGACACATATAGTTGCAACGGGCAGAAATGCATTCCAACGGTCATATTCTTCAAAGCAACGGTCATATTGATTCAAAGAGCTGTAAATACATCAAGGAAGGGCAGAAAAACGTGGATGATCATATGGATTCAAGTCCCAATCATTTTCATCATTCCCCTCACTCCAAAACACAAAATCAAGCTAGAGAAGATCAAGATTCAAGCATCAATTTCATACAACCAAACTCTAGCTTAGAGCTTTCAGTTTTTGTAAATATTTTGTAAAACACTTTGAG
>CAODLS011728389.1:0-13903 GCA_948243855.1 Flueggea neowawraea | reverse complement strand
GACGGTGATGATCATTTTGATCCGATGGTCTACAATGTTTTTCTAGAAAATTCTATACAATTCTAGCAAAGCCTACATATTTACAAGGTTCTACGATTCTCTAGAAAATTCCGCACATCTCCGGAGAATTCTTTAAGGCTCAAGTGCACTAGCGTAACAAGAAGGATGGGTGGGTGCGGTTGTTTGAGAGTGAGCGAAGATGAAGAGTTGTACGTCTAGGATTGACTGAATTTAGGGAGAGGCAAGGATCACTGGGTCTTGACGGGTGGGTGCGGGACCTTTTGAGTGTGGTATGTATGTGCCAATGTGTGTTTGTTAAACTTGTGAGTTAATACTATGTAGTTTTAGGTAAAATTACGTAATATTGACTCTATAAATTTATATTATTGTTTAAAAAATAATAATATATTTAATATTTTTTAAAATGATAAAAAACATAAAAAGTATATTAAAATAGAAGTTCAAAATAACAAATTGAGTGAAATTATGTAGTATTGATTTTATAATTTATATTTAAATTCTTTAAATATTAATAATATATTCAATATTAATTTAAATGACCAAAAACTCTAATATATATATATATAATAGTTTATAACAATTAAAATATTTTTATAGTTATAATTTAAAGTTTTAAGTAGTTAATAAATAATAATATTTGAAGTAATATTGAAGAAACAATAGTATTAGTGTATTAGATTGTTTAATGTTGAAGAAATATTAGCATTAGTGTATTAAATTAGTTTAGTGTTTGAGGTTTAGGGTATTGTTTGAGGTTTAGTGTGTACTAGTACACCTTTGAGCACTCTTGAACGTTTATGTACAGTTTTGCACACCTTTGAACTTTTATGAACATTTATGTACACTTATATAGACCTTTGAACACCTACGAATACCTATGTAGACATTTGTACATCTACGAACACCCTTGAACACTTTTGGACATTTATGTACACTTTTGTACACTTATGAACACCTTTATACACCAAAATTCCAGGTTGTGTACATCTTTATACATCTAAATTTCATGTTTTATACACCTTAACACACACTAAATGTTGTATTATATACAAGTAATTTCACAAAAATTATAATACAATAAAAACAATAAAGATTTTTAATTTCGGTAGTAGGTATAAGAAATCTGTCTAAAGAATTTCATGCCTTTTAATTTTCCGTAACCAAGAACAAATATGACATGCTAACATGAATTGTCATCCTAATTAAACATGGCATCAAGAGGAATGATGCATGGATGACCAGGCGTTTACATTTAAATTTTTGTAAAGTTTATTTGATGGAAGTTATATAATAAGAATAACCTCTCTCATTCATGTATTTATAACACTAAATCTATTTATATTTTTTCCGGAGTAAATCTATCTATATTAATGGTTTAATTTCTAATATGAGATCAAATATATATACAAAAAAAGTCCATAATTTAGAAGATAAGTCTTTTGCAATAAAAGATTCTCGTCTAGGCAAATTTAATCCATCTTTAATATAGATAGTTCTTATGAGAAGCAAAAGGTTGACATATAGAAGAATTTCACAAATTATGAGCAAAATCCTTATTTGTTGCGGAGAATATCTCGAATTAGGGAGAGAGATTGCAAATGCTAATAGTAATCCATGCCAATCTTCTCACCTTGTAGCGTAGGTAGGCTTGTACAAATTAATCGAATGGAGATCAATGAAGCATAGTAACAACAGCAGTGGCGGCGCAAGGCAAAAGGAAATCACTATGTTATTGATTCATTTCATTTTTTAATTTGTATATGAGTGTTAATATTAAGTATATATTTAATTTCATGTATATATCAAATTTAAATATGAGTGCACCAATATATTAATGATGAATTGAAAATTTTAATTATATTAAGTGAATTTTAACTTAATTTTTCAGTTATTAAATATAATTTTAAAATTATATTGAAAGGTATTTTAGAAATAAAAGTTTAGGATAATATTGTTTGGACAAAAATACCCTTATTTATCTAGATAATTTTGAGCTAAAAAATTTTATTAAAAATTTATATCATTAGAATTTTAAGTCATTAATATTAAAATTAATATTATTATCTAAAGTCATGGAATGTCGTGAATTTGACTCTGATTGGAGCAAATAAAAAGACTTATCAAAACAATCATAAAACTTTATTGTTTAATGATATTTCAGTAATATTTAATATAAAGCATCAAAATTTTAATTTCCATAAAAAAGGCTAATTCCATAATTTTTTTATTTCTTCAGAAATTAGATGCGATAATTGAGAAAGATGACCCAATAGCAATGTTACCGACCAGTACGACTTTGGCCGTATAAAACAAAGAATAATAGGCATAGCATTTAATATACATTGTTAGGTCGGTGTTAGCCCTCGTACATATTTAATTATGCTTCCAATTGGAACATATATCTTATGAATTGGTCGCATTATGCCTTATTAGACAAAGAGGAGTTTATTAAAGTGTTATCATGACTTGTTTGTTAAGATCAGATAGTTATAAATATTTATATTTAAAATTAAGAAATTTTAATTCAAATTTAAAAAATATCTATTATTTTTTTTTTAATAAATTTAAAATTATAGGGATTAGTCTTTTTTTCTATGAGATTAATAACCTAACATTAATTAGATGCCAGCAAAACTGTAAGATTTCATCTTTTTCGTCAGATTTATATTTGATATCACAGCCTGGTAGGAAAATGACACATTCAATTATCTATTACTCGGCCACCTAGTATATTTTATAAACCTTTCACATGATAATATTATAAGCTTAGCTTTAGGTTTTTGTCACGATTTCTTTTTTTGTCACGATTTCTTTGATCTGTTTTTGATGCTGCAATGTCATTATGCAATTGTCTCCATAATTAACCCTTGGATCATTAGATTGTGTTTGTTTCTGTAATTCTTTAGCCCAGAAAAGTAAACCTGAAAAAGAAAAGAAAAATAGACCTGACATTGGCTCACGAAATATAAGAGAAAATAAAGCATGCGAAAAGAAAAAAGGGATCAACATACTTGTATGTGTAATTTCCTCATGAATTATAAATGGATATGACTCTTGGAGGACGGCTAAATTAAAGTACTCAACACGATACAATTCTACTAACTCTTAATGGGGAAGAAAAGAGTTTGAGCTTTGAAACTTTGTTGAAGCAAAACCATGCAAATGCCAACATGAACTTGAAGAGATAAAGTAGCTTTATTGTTGCATGTTTGACAAAGGACAAAATGTGTAATGGTTGCACCTAAGTAACTGGGACTTGTTTATTCATCCTGTGCTAAAAGATATATATGATAACATTAAATAAACAATCTTATTCATTATATGACTTTGAGCCTTGCAATGCACTCAAAATCATCACATGCTTAATTAATCTGCACACTATTATCAGTCCTATGGCGGGAAAAAAATATATTAAAATTAATTTGTTATACTATGGTTTCCATATCGATAAGAAGTCGAGACAAAAGATTGCTCATAAGTATTTTCTCTCAAGCGATCTCAACCAGCCAATGTGCTTTAATTCAAACCGGACTACTTCATACACTGTGAATACAAAATAGATATGGTGTGTATTTTCAAATTGGTGTTGGATATTCGAGAATTCAGATATCTCTGTAAAAATTAACTATTTTATTTAAATACAAAATAATATTTATTTTTGTTATTTTTAAAAAATAATCAGATGCTCTGAATATGATGGAGTTGATAAGAAAATGATTTTGAAACTATTATCATATTTTTTAAAACAAATATTGACTTTCTTTATTTGTTTCATTTTTTTCACATAAGGTATCACTTTTCAGTGCGTCCTTAACATGAAAGTAAGGTATCCACCGTTCGTATCTTTGAAAAAGAAAACCAAATCTCTTCACAATTCATAAATAAACCATGCATGTATGTGACAAAAATGAAATAAATAAAGACGTTATACGTGTATCTCCAACCACAATTACATATTATATTTTCAATAATGACAATACATGCAACCTTCCTTTCAATATGCAAAATTGATCTATATTTCTATTGGTGGAATAAAAGAAAACAAAAGCAAACTTAAGCCCTTTTTCAATCAATTTTTAAGCCTAATATATAAAATTTCCCTCAAGGTTGTACTTCTTCTTCTACTTAGACTCTGAACTTTTTTACCGCTATAATTTCAATAATTTCTTTTTAATCCTTATAATTCAATAAATCTTTTTAAATTCTTATTCAACTGCGATTTTTTTTATCTCATTAATTAGCATGGATCTTTGTTAAATCATAATCATAAATGATCTTAACGAGGTGTTTGTTTAAGGTAGACCTAATAGCTAGAAAGTGGATTGTTAAAGTAGATTGAATTTATCATCTATATATACATGTGGAAAACCAAAAATAAAAAAGTCTAAACTACCCCTAATTAGAAGTTTAAATTGTTACAATTGTGGCATTAATGTTTTAAAAAAAGATTCACGAAATTCGGTCCAAAAAAGGGCGGCATGCTTAAAATGATTATGGTACTACTTTTTCCAATATATACTGAGAATTTAAAAAGTAATGAAGTAATTCATTGACTCTAAAAAAAAATACAAAATTGATTGTATATTTTAAATTTTAATTTTAATTTTTTAAGAGCTTATCCAATTTATTTTAAGAACATATTATTTAACTTAAAAAGAATTTAAGTAATAAATTGATCAATAATTTGAAAGTAATAAATTATTCTTTTAATATTAATATTAATCCTTTAAACAAATTTAATTAATTGATAATTTGATTAAAGTAAATTTAAGTGAAATAAATAAAACATATCTAATTCTTTCATCAAAAGTAAAATTTTCATTCATTTATTAAAAGATTAATGAATTAATTAATGTTGAACTAAAGATATCCTTAGTCAAGTTAATTAAAGTTAAGATTTAACAATTGAATTGAGTACACATTATAAAGGGCGAGATAGAGTAATTCCATATCTCCGACTTCTATGTAGTTTAATTAATATGAATGAATACAAATTTATTGATTGAACTTGATGTATAATCAATTAATCGTTATAATGGCTAGTGATTAATTAGCTAAATGAGAATTAATTGTTTTAATTATGAGAAAATTAAGTATTTTAATAACTTAGAATGATTTTAAGCAATTGTTGAACTAGAGATGGTTCCCGTTGAAATTCCTTTAAGCATTGATTGACAAAAGTGTGATCACGCTCGAGTAATAAGGTTCCTACTTGAGTAAGACTAGAACATCTAGATGAATTGACTTGAGCAATAAAGTGTCATTTGGTTAGAAATGAAAGTTCAAGTGATTGTTACTTGCACAACAATATCTAACACAAATAAGAATTAATACTGTCATGAGAGACAATTCTATGAGAGTGTTTTAATCAAGCAACAAACTCTCTTTACTTGAGCGCTAATTGAGGCAATAGTTATAGAAAAATCTATGAGAGCATCTAAGCATCTTAGTTGAGGAAGAAAGTTGTTCAAATTCATTTACACTAGGATCTATTTCAAAAAAAGGAAACTTAATGCTCTTATTCAAGCAAGAGGTTTTCAAAGATGAGAATCAGAAAAGACAAAAAGTACACCTAAAAAAATTTAATGTTTGAGGTACATTAATCTCATAAATAGAAGACAAGTGAGAAAGAAAAACATTAAAAATATTATAACTTTTGATGATTGATAAAGACTAGAAAAAAATATGATCTTGCTTGCAACAAGCTAGTTCTTACTCAAACAAGTTCTTACTCAAACAAGGCTGAAGATTCTAGATGAATTGACTTGAGCAAGAGGTTTGTGATTCAAGTATGAAAGCATCATTTTATGAGAGGTGAAAGTTCAAATCTTTGTTATTTAGGCACAACATCTAACTTGAGCAAGAATTGAGACAGTTTGATATACAATTATATGAGAGTATTTAATCAAGCATCAAACTCTTTAATTGAGAAAGAATTGATAAAACAATTGTGATAAATAAATTTATGAGGGTGTTTCACTTGAGAAAGAAAGGTACGACTGGAGCAGCATGAATTCTTCACTAGAGCAATACATCTTCAAATTCACGTGCACTAGCTTCTTGCTCGAGCAAGATGTTTTCTAACTCAGGTTACAAACAAAAAAAAGATGAAATTACACCTATGAGATTTGAATTTAAGATATATTCATCTCAATAGTGAAATCATATGTTTTACTCAGTCAAGAGATATTTTAAGTAAAATGGAGATATACGAAAAACCACACTCAAATTTCTATAAGTTGTGATGGTTGACAAAGGATAGAAAAGTGTGATTTTACTCAACAAGCAAAAAGATTCATGAGTTCTGACCTTCTGACCCTTGACGTGCAAAATTGGTTGATGATCACTTGCATTGCTTATAGCGTTCAACTCTCAGCTCTACAGTATTCAATTCTTAGTGTCACCCTGCAATATTGGTTGATGATTTTAGTGAAGAAATCTCAAATTTCGCAGGAATATATTTAACAAATATCGAAATTTCGCAGGAAGACACTCCAAATCTGAGCCTTGCCGTGCGAAATCGATAAATGAGCAATCCTGATAGTGTTCAGTTGGTTCGGAGCCAACCAAGCGAATTTGCAATCACGAATAGTGTTCGATTTTGAGCTTCACAGTTGGTTTGGGAGTCGACCAAGCAAATTTGCAAAATTTTTAGATACTCTCTAAAGGAAATCTGCAAAATATTGCATCAGGGTACGTTAACATAGTTATCTCCACTTAAAAGAAAATGTGGGGGGCAAGCTTAATGGCAGGAACATGGTTATCTCTAGTGAATGAATCATATACTGGTTTAACTAATAAATAGTATACTAAATAGGTTTCACTTACTAATATCGATTCCAGCGGAAGCTTGCAGCAGCGGAGCTAGACCAGTTCTATGTTGATCTTGCGAGCAAACTACGGTTGAAATGTTAACAGGAGTGCTCAGCTGTTTCGCAGTCTAGATGTCACACGCGATCTGTGCAGGACTCGAGACAGGAGGTCGAACCTCTCTCTCTCCCGGTTGAGAGCTCTCTATCTCTCTTTGTGTGTTTTGAAGTTGTGAGAATGGAAAGGAGCAAGGCTCCTTATATAGCCTTCCAAACGGGCTAACGGGCCCAACGAGACCATTTTATCCCTAACTCAATTGGGTTTGTCAATTGGCCTCGGTTCACACCTTGACTAACCGAGTTTGATTCTCCTCAATTGGACTTTTCAATTGGTCTTGGTCCACGGTCTCGATTCACACCTCGACCGACCGAGTTCGCTTCACTCGTCATGGGCGAACCGCATTTTTCAACATCTCTCACTCGCACATGACAGAACCATAACTCATCATGGATAATGATAGAACTAATATCAAACATGATTAACAACTCATGTCATACAGACAAATAGACCGCGCGACCAGTATACGATGAGAGCATAATTGCTATACACCTGTTAGGGTTATATAACAACTCTTAATGCAATTCTGCTAGAAGGCATCTCTTGAAGACCAGCTCCATTCTGCCAAAGTGTATGCAACAACAGCACAAACTGCTAGAAACGTATGTCTTCCCCTAGTTCATAACCACACAATCGCTGCTTTCGAGCTACTCGATCTCACAAAAGCTTTACTCATAATTCACACATCATATGCCACGCTATATGAGAGTCGACTAAGCAAACTTTTGAGACTAGTGCGAATGCGTCTAGAAACAAACTTGCCCTCTTACACTAGACAATCCACATAGCTAAGTTTACTTTATCAGCTTGTCACGCTTTGTCGAATCAATCATGACCATTAACGGCAAGCTAAAGTAGCCAAACTAAACTACACGTCTTGAATGTGTTAAGGGTTCTAAGGGTAGGTATTACCGAGAACCACGTATTCATGGCAGGGTCTCACACTAGGAAAAGTGATATCGTTTATCAATCTTTTCCATCTCTATGGTCGTGTATATAGCACACATGGTATGATCATATGTTGTGGTGTTCTTTCCTTCCATTGGAGGAGCGCATGTTTATACAACATTATAAACACCACACATAAGCTTCGGCTACGATGCATTTCACCATCTAACCTTAATCCACACTTGACAGGATTACTTCTGGTTTTAAGACAGAATATGCTAAAAGTCTCTCAATTTTAGCATTTGATCATTTAATCATCGGCATAGGAATTCATCCTATGGCGTATGACTCTTTACATACGACTTTTTCTTGCCATTTTACAATAAACTCACGACTGTAAAATGCAAGACGACGTCTTGATTATGAACGTCCTCAAGATCTCTCTCTACGTTCAAAACCAGTCTCATCTTAGTTCTTCCCCCAACGGACTGGGAAAACTAAGGTAAACACCTGTGTGAGTGGGTTATTTCTCTGTTCAACATGCTTTCACATGTAACGCTACAAAAAATGTCAACTCTCAACATTTACGCTAATGTATTGCCCAAAATAATCTTATTAAAGATCATGTTTTAAAGGGATTACACACTTCGTGTGCCATACGGATCTTAAGGAACTTATTCCTTATAGGTTTTTATTAATGGATCTTACGATCTCGTCTTGCATGGACTTACATTCCAAGTTCACTTCTTCAAGTGAAACTTGTACTCAAATTTACTTGAACTTGTGCAACCAAGTCCTTTACTAAATAATACTTGGTCTCGACTTGCTGCAATAGAGGTTGATTGTCACTAAAGACTGTTGTAGGTTCTTTAAGTGGTTAGTGCTAAGTGGATCATTCCACTTAATAGCCAACCTTCTTATTGCACTGCAGATTATAAAACTATAGTCTTAACTTCTTTTACCATACTTATATGTGTTCCTCACTATTACGTGGAGTGGTCTTTCAGCCATGTAAGAACACATAACCAAACATGGACGTCTCTATAGTCCATATCATTGTGGAGTTGTAACTATGTCTTATTTTATTGCAAGCCCTCATGATAATGTAGTGACTATTGGAAATATTTGTTGTCTAATGAACTCACATTAAAACTTCATTTTGAGGATCTTAAAAGTTGAATTAATCGTCTACTAATGACGAAATTCAATAGAGAACATCGAACAACATAACTCTTCTCACTTGCGTGAGTTTGAGCAACATACCCTCAAAGGTGCATTATCTTACATATAATGTACCTTTGGTATTTAACATTTCACTTACAAAATGTCAGCATTGTCCATGTTCAAGGTTTTCCTCATAATTTTGTCTAGTGTCCACTTATTGAGGACTTAAGATTCTCAACCTTTTTCCTTACCTTTGTATTGGAATTTATCCAATAGAATAAGAGGTTATCGAATTCCTCACAATCTCATGCTTGAGATAAACGTGGATTAGGTGCAACTTGATTTGCTCATAACTTCTAGGCAAGAAGTGGGTAACATCTTTAGACCTTATCATTGATCAAACAATGATCAGTATCACTAAGTTATCTAATCATATAATTCTTACGCCTCAACTCACACGATTAGGTTGTTATAACAAGTATCAGTCGATGGTCAAAAACCACGAGCTTAATTAGTGTCACGTCAACTAACTGCTCCTTAAATGCAATTACAAAATTATTGCACCTCGATACTTATAAAATAACCAAGTGAATTCATCATCCTTTGTACTAACAAAATGATGGATGTTGTGGAATTTTCTAACTTCTACATCTCACAGACATTTCAGTCCAAAATGTGTTGAGTGGTATTCTACTCATCCTTGAATTTGGACATAACCAAGTTCAAAGGGGCATGAACTTAGTTCTTAGAGTACATGCTAGATTTTCCTAATCTAGAAATTACGATTGTTGCCACCTAAGTTCAACATAGTTTTAACATACACATATGTATGTCTCGACATCAATCGACTTTTATAAGCAGTGAATCACACAAATAACTTTGATAAATAACAAGACATAATTGCACACAAGTAATTCATTGCATATATATTTACCATCCAACTAAAAATTAAACTAGCATAGTCTCTTATTAAGTTTTGAATCGAAATGTACACTAGGTGCACATTTACCATCTCGGTCTTAACAATTAACCATACTATATTTAATTTTATAGACAATAAATAATGAATGTTTGGATTCATTTTTAAAGTCCACTTGACTTAGGGGAATCCATGTTGGTCATCTCAATTATTTAGACAAATTCAATAATTGGACAATATATTCAACATATAAAATATTGCGTAAAATTAAGGCAAATTAACACAATAACAAGCCAAATCAATAAATGAAATCATCTTCTTTATTAAACCAACATGAAATCCAAACAATTTATCTCAATATTAATATACATTAACATTGGACAACATTAACACACAAATAATGCTAATATTCCCAAAGAATAATATTACACCAATATAGTATTAAACTTATGACTGCCAATTGGATACACGATGAACTTTTTCTAAAGTGTTAAAATAGAATTCATAAGTTGTCGTGCCAACTTATCAAAAATCCTATAAATTATACGATCTTGAAGTGATTTCCCATTTCTCACGATCTCTCTTTTTGAGATCATAGTATCTTTGACATACCAATTTCAAAACGTTCTTAACTCACTAGAATCTCTAAGTGTCTTTTCTTAACACTTAGGAAATCATGTTTCCATAAAATTCTAGTATAGATCAATAGTTTAACCATTACCGGTAATGAGTATCATAATCTTTTATAAAGTAAGTGAACCTTCATCACCATTGTACACTTAATGCACAATTAAATTTCCTTTATGACCACCACCGTCCCAAAATACTCTCTTTTGGAAGCCATATAAATTCTTCCTTAATTTGCATTATGTTCAATACAATGTGGTTTTACCTCATTCGTATATTTATAATAAATTACAAATAAAACGGGTATATACGTACTAGCGTATTTCCCAAATAATTAAAATATAATTTCAATTATCTAAATGAGAACCACATTTGCATGTTTTAAAACTAAATATTGTGAAAACTAATTTCCAAAATAATCTTTAACAGAAAAATGCAATTTCTCACAACTTTTTAGCACTATTTATATACCAATAAATTAGAAAAAATAGTTCAAGAACTTAAAAAATTGTGAAAAATATACCAAAAATTTCAGAAAAATCTAAATTTTATATCTGCAAAAAATGGTGGTTGGAACACATGGCACCCGCCTCCACGAGCCACGTGGATGAGCAAACACGCGTTAGCGCGTGGAATGCACTGGTGCACTGAACTTCCGCCACGTGTCGATTTCAGACGACACCACGTTTCACCGTCACAGGAAGCCACGTGTCAACATCGCTTAACGCCACGTGTCACAATAAGGTTTCGAACGCGTGGCAACTATGCCACGTGTCACCATCATGTACGCTCATGTGGCAATATTTGCCACTTGTCACCATATCATTGGATATGACACTACGTGTACAATGATTGACTACCAATACTCATTTTAGATGGCCTTGATTGACATGTGTCGTCTTGTCATTAGGCCACGCTCGTGGCACGTGGCGACATCTGATTGGTCAATGTGGTATTCCATAAACTTATGCCACGTGTCACATTCTGAGCGGTCCGTGTGCAACCAATAGAAACGTGTCATGTCACCGTTTCTTATCAGATGAATAAATTCATCTAGGTATCCTCACTCAGTATTTTTTGATCGGGTTTTCATCAATTTGACGACCTTCCCGATGGAATTTTGCAACGAAATTTTGGCAGGTAATGTTTTTGAGGTCACTGGTCTCAAATCTTTTGTTGTAATTTCGAAACTCCAACTTTCATATTTTGACTCTGGACAGACTCGAACCAAAAACGATGTTTGAGACGGAAAGTCGAATAACAAAAAATCACGGTAGGCATCCTATACAGAGACCAACAATATTTTCTAAACATATTCGAAAAAATCGTGTTGGCTTTGATACCAATGAAGAAATCCTATACCGGTTTAACTAATAAACAGTATAATAAATATGTTCGACTTACTAAACTCGATTCCAGCGAAAGTTTGCAGCGGAGCAGGACCAATTCTATATTGGTCTTGCGAGCAAACCACGGTTGAAATGTTAACGGGAGTGCTCGCCTGTTTCGCAGTCTAGATGACACTCGCAATCTGTGCAGAACTCGGGACAGGAGGCCGAACATCTCTCTCTCTCTCTTTGTGTGTTTTGAAGTTGTGAGAATGGAAAGGAGCAAAACTCCTTATATAGCCTTCCAAAAGGGTTAACGGGTCCAACGAGCCCATTTCATCTCTAACTCAATTGAGTTTGCCAATTGGCATTGGTTCACATCCCGGTTCACACCTTGACTAGCCGGGTTTGATTCTTCTCAATTGGATTTTCCAATTGATCTCGGTCCACGGTCTCGATTTACACCTCGACCGACCGAGTTCGGTTCACCCGTCATGAGCGGACCGTATTTTCCAACATCCAGTTTTGGCCTTGGGGAAGGGAAAAGGCAGGAACATAATTATGAATACAGGAAATTTAAAACAAACTTTTGTTTTAATATGATAGCTGTGGAGTTTAAATGTATTAACTCAAATTCTAAAGCTTATTGCTCTTTAACTTCTTAAAAATATGCTCAGTTATAAGTATTACTATTATAGAAGATATAGCTAATTTAACTTGACTTCATAAAAAGGCTTACGTTGAGTAATTATCTTTGAAAAAAGTTGCAATCATAATTCAATGACACAGATGGACATAGTTTTGTTGGAGTGGCATGGAAATGGTAGGTTAATAGAGAGAATCAATATTAATATTGTTTGTAGGTGTCATTTAAAAGCTACAATTTCGTAAAAGAAATATTAGATTCCATGAATCATCATTCTGTTATTATTATTAAACACCATCTTCACCATTGACTCCAACAATTTTTAATTTGCAGCTGACACCATCACCAAGTAAATGAATTCTTGTACCTCTGTCATCAATTACAGAGAGAAACAAAGAGAGAGAGTGGTCAACTCGAAACCAATAACCCAAAAAAAAAATCAAGAAAATATGGATGATGAAGTTCTTGCTGACCAATTCCAGTTCAACCAACACCGCCTTCCTGATCAAATCTGTTCCTTTTCTCCTCCAAGTTCTTCATTTGATCATATTTTCAAATGGCAGCTTTATTGTTACTGTCATCAACTTTTTTATTCTATTCTCTCGCCTCTGGTGCTTCATTCTCGGAGCTCGTGTCGCCACCTTTCAAGGCTTCTTACCTTCAGTTTGTCGACAACAAGGGTGCTTTCCTCTTCTCTCGCAATGGAACCTTCAAAGCTGGAATCTTTAGCCCTGGAGGAAAACAGGTCAACTTTTATTTATCTGTCATGCATGTGGCTTCAAGCACCATCATTTGGTCTGCAGGTCGTGACTTCCCCATCTCAAATTCTGGTGTTATGAATCTTTCTGTTAATGGAATTAGTGTTTCTGATGAAGATGGAAACCCCAAATGGTCAACCCCAAAAATAAGATCACCAGTTTCAGGATTGCTTCTAACAGAGATGGGCAACCTCGCTTTGCTTGACCAGAACAATAGATCTCTTTGGGAGAGCTTTCAGAATCCGACAGACACGGTTGTGATTGGACAACGTTTGAATGAAGGGACAACGTTATCCAGTTCCGTCTCTAGTGGGAATTTGTCAGAGGGTGATTACCAGCTTGCTATTACTGATTCAGACATGGTATTGCAGTGGCAGGGTCAGACATATTGGAAACTGTCCATGGAAACCAGGGCTTACAGGAATTCAAATGACTTAGTCGAATATATGTCACTAAACAGGACAGGTCTCTTCCTGTTTGGTCGTAATGGATCAGAGGTTGTATTCCAATTGAGCTTGACACAATCTGACTTCTACATTGCTCAGTTGGATTTTTCAGGCCAGTTCATAATCAGTAGCATTTCTGGTAGTGAAAGGAAACAGGTTTTTGTCAGACCAAACGACGG
>CAODLS011728092.1:0-11803 GCA_948243855.1 Flueggea neowawraea | reverse complement strand
GGAAATGAGCATAAAGTATGTAAGCTAACAAAATCATTGTATGGTTTGAAATAAGCTCCAAAGCAATGGCATGAAAAGTTTGATTCAATAATTTTAGAATATGGTTTCAAACATAACGGTGCTGATAGATGTATTTATTCTAAATTCACAGAAAACTTTAGTGTAATAGTATGTCTTTATGTTGATGATATGCTTATAATTGGTACCAACATAGATGGAGTCAATGATACTAAGGCTTATCTTTCCTCAAAATTTCAAATGAAAGACTTAGGTGAGGTAGACAAGATCTTAGGTGTCAAAGTTAAGAAACATAGTAGGGGTTTTGCACTTTGTCAATCTCATTACATTGAGAAAATGCTAAACAAGTTTAATCATTTACATATCAAAGAGGAAAATACTCTGCATGATGTTTCTATTCATTTAAGTGAAAATCCTGGTAGAGCTGTCGCTCAAGTTGAGTATGTTAGTGCTATAGGAAGTCTAATGTATGTTATGCATTGCACTAGACCTGATATAGCTTTTGCAGTTTGTAAGCTTTCAAGATTCACTAAAAATCCAGGAGTAATGCATTAGAAGGCGATAGCAAGAGTTCTTGGATATCTTAAAAGAACTAAAGACTTGGGATTGTTTTATAATCATTTTTCAGCTGTTTTAGAGGGTTATACTGACTCTAGTTGGATAACAAGTACTCATGACAAATTGTCAACTTCTGGATGGGTTTTTATGTTAAGAGGTGGTCTTGTCTCCTGGGTTTCCAAGAAGCAAACATGCATAACACATTCGACCATGGAGTCAGAATTATTTTCTAGTCCTGAAATATTTGATAATTACATAATCAACCCTTGAACTCATGAGAATTAGTAGTTTTAACTTATTAATTATTTGAAAAAGTTTAAACTTTGAATTTGAATGAACCAAATTAAACGAAATTAATAACTTACCATATAATAAGAAGATATTAAATTGGTTTTCCAAAATTTTTGTCTTGTACTTATTTTGTACAATTGACCAAATAAATTTAAAAATATTCGTGAGATGAACTCATTTTGTAATCGCTTTTTGTAAGTATTTGTTAGTTATGTACTCATTTTGTAGTGGTCAAAGTGATCAGTCATTACTCATTTTTGTATGCATTTATTTGTTATACTCATATTGTTCTCATTTTGTACTCAATTTGTTCTCATTTGCACTTATTTTGTACTCATTTTATTCTCATTCACACTCTGTTTGTTCTCATTTTGTACTTTTTTATTTGTTTTGTACTCGTTATGTTCTCATATGTACTTGATTTATTGTCGTTCTATTCTCATTATTGTATCTGTAATACTGAAAACAATTTATTCTCGTTTTGTACTCATTTTTGTATCTAGAATACTGAGAACAGTTTGTTCTCGTTTTGTACTCATTTTCGTATCTGAAATACTGAGAATAATTTGTTGTCGTTTTGTACTCATTTTATCGTGTAGTCAAACTTTCTGATATATGGTCAACTTTCTGATGTGTGGTCAACACGTTGTCAACCTTTTGACGCACAGCCAAAAGGCGGCCAAAATGTCAAATTTAGGCTTTTTGAAATTGTATTAAAAGAACTTCTATTTCAATATATATTTTGGATGTTGTTGCATTTTAGAAATTTTAATTTTTTAAAACATTTTTGAGCTTGTTCCAATTTTATTTTTTTCCTTATTTTATACAATGAAAATTGGCTTCTAAAATATAAAGGTATATATTTATATTAAAAAATAATTAAATTATAAATAAAAAGACCTCAATAACGTACAACACACGTACACAAAAAATTAGTTTCTAAAATATACCAATTGAAAAAATCCGTCCAAAGAAAACAAATAAAATAACAATTAAATGTCCAAGGAATAGAGTTATTGGAAAATTAAGGCATCGGTGACGGACAATCCATAGGTAATGTTGCAACCGATATTCCGTTTATAATGTTGATGTTGTCGGCTGGCCCACTTTCCGATAGCCTTTACTTATTGCCCACAGACTCGGTGGTTAACAATTGTCGACAAAGTACCAACAGAACTGTCCGTTTGGTAATTGCTGATCGATACCATCGGCGTAGAATTTATCAACAAGCCTAATAGAGACTAGAGTCTATGTAGTTAGAGATATTTGTATATATATCAAAACTGATACTCATATGTACATGTGTTGAGTCTAATATCCTTCATTAGTTTCTCTCCTCTCTATCTCTCACGTTTACTGTCTTGGTATCAAAATTCTTCTTCTTCTTCTTCTTCTTCTTCTCGTCCTTCTCCATCTGTTTCCTCTATCGCCGTTGGAAATTCTAGTATCTAAGCAACCATCTCACTTGCTTCTCCTTGCTTTCTTCCTCACACACTTTCCCATCCTTGCCGACACAAGTAACTCAGCGCTTTTCCATTAAACTGTCATCAAATAATTATGCCTCATGGAAGAGGTTTTTCCTCATTTGATCGGTCTCTAGACTTCAGTAGAGATTTGGAGTGCTCTTGATGTTGCGTATGGTATTGTCAGTCATGCCCAACGTACTACAAATCCACAATAAACTTCATAATTTATCGAAAGATGATAAATCTATTTTCGAATATCTCCATCAAGGTAAGGCGTTAGATGATTCTTTGACTATGGATGGTCAACCAATTTCGGTGGCAGAGTTTTATGCTATTATTTTTCAAAAGCTTGGTTCTGAATACAATGGAATTATTGATGGATTGTACCCACAGGGAGGGCACTCTCACCTTTGACTTTTGCTTCTTCCTCTCGCATTTGCTTGCCTAAGACTTAAAGTCCTTTTCGGTTTCCATTGGTGAATGCTTCTGTTAGTGCAAACGGCTTGCTACTCACCTGAGTGCACTGTGCATCACTATTTGTATAAGCTTGATTTAAGTTGTTTAGAAGGAATAATCTATTCTCTTCAATGTGCCATTTTATCCGGAATATTTGAAGTCCTAAAGCTATATGATAATCAAATAAGTAAGGAATTCAGGTCCAGGGTGGAGGCTATGGCTTCCGAAAGGGCTGCTTTTGTTGGACAAAAATTCATGACTAAAAGCAAGATAAGTCTGCATGCAAATAAGAAGGACGTCGTTTCTAGGTAATCAAGGCCTTACTAACTCTCCAATTGAGGAGACATTGCCTTCCTCCTATGATAGCTTGTTAAGATCCAAATGTACAATCTCAACTACACAAAAAGTTAATAATAATAATAATAAATACAAGAAATTTTTAACGAGGTTCAGTCCCTAAATAATAGACATACGTCTACGATCTCTACTAAAATAAATATTACAATTTTTTGTTAGACAGGATTTTTAAAACTCTCTTACTCTCACAAACCCAAAACTCAAGTTACACTATCTCTAATTAACTAGCCTAAGATTTGTGGTACAAAACAACTAAAGCATAAGGCATATTTATTGGGAAAAGATCATTTGTCTATCTTATATCTAAGTGATGTGAGAGAAGTATTTTCATCAAACTTATCCCTAACTAATGTGGAATTTGGGAATTTATTTCAATAAATCTCCCTCTACCCAAATCCCTACACATCTCAATAATTTCAAAAAATTGAGCCCTCTTCACAGTCTTCATCATCTTTATACTTCTACCCCATTATTAAGGAAACACTCATCCAAATAATAAATATTATTCCACTTCTTCTTTCCTTGTAATATCAAGCTGTCACCTTTGAATACATTACAAAACTCTTCATCACTACCATACTTGTACCCACAAGATGTCAATTCATACAAAAAAAATATATTGGCTTTTGCACTAGACACATACTTCACATCGGTAAGTGTTTTAACAATACCATTATGGAGCTTTAGGATAACTCTCCCAATGCCTTTAATCTTCAACTTTGAATTGCTCCCAATATGGATGTAGCCAAAATTACCTTCTTTCTGCAAAGTGTCAAATGAAGCTTGATCTCTACAAATATGAATGTCAACAGCAAAATATAACATCCCACTAAAATGATTTTCAATAAGATCATTAGCAACAATCAACAATACATCCTTACAATTTTCAACCACATTAATTAAAAAATCACCAACTTTCTGCTTATTATTCATCATTTCTTATAGACTCTTCAAGTCTTGTTTGAACTATGGGCAACGAGATTGCATGTGACAGGTCTCTCTACAATAAAAGCACTTAACAGTACTCATATCTCTCCACTAAGATCTTGATCTTCCATTATGGTTACACTTCTTGCGATTCTCCTCTCTTTCATCATCCTCAAAAATTATGATTAATTGAGGACCACCATTAATATCTTCTCTCATCATGCTATCATTTTCTTCCAATATTGTCATCACGTCATTCAATTGCAAAGTATTTTTTCCTACTAACATCGTTTGCACTAATAGCTTGAAAAATTCAGGAAATGATGCTAATAGGAGCAATGATTGCTCTTCCTCCTCCATTTTCTCACCTAAATTGAATACCTAACAAATAAACTGATTGAAATTATTAATGTAGTCATGAATATTACCTCCTTCATCCATTTTTGTTGCGTGCAAATGCATCTTTAGATACAATTGGTTAGTCAACGACTTTGATGTATATGTAACACCCCAAGTCCATAAATTTCTTTTCTTTTTGGATTATTAGGAAATGAAATTTTTGTTTTAGAAAGTATATGAATAAATATTGGAAGTGAAAAATAAAATAATTGTGAGATTTATTATTTAGAGAAGCATGGTTAAATTGAAAAATTAAGTGATGTTGTGGTTATTTTGGAAATAAAAAAAGAAGTGGGCTTAAAATTGTAAAGAAAGGACAAGAAAAATGAAATGAAAGGAGGCAGTTGTTGGTGTGGTTCAACAGAAAGCAAAGAAAAATAGGAAAGAGAAAGAGAGAGAGAGAGAGAGAGAGAGAGAGAGAGAGAGAGAGAGAGAGAAGAAGATAAAACTTCAAAATATCATAACTTCAGTTTGGAGCATCCAGTCGACGAACCGAAAGAAGTTGTGTGTTCTTTGTCACTTCCTCTTTCATTTAAGACCAGTGATGGCTTGTGAGACCACCAAAATCTGGCCTGCTTTCTTAAGATTTAAGACAAACGAGAAGGAATTTAGACATGAGGTTGTCACCATTGGACTCCTCTCTTCAAGCTCTACAAATCTGGGTTGGTGGTCTATTTTCCAGGGAGATTCCAGTGATCGGCCTGCAAAACTCCCACGACATTTCGGTGAGATTCCTTTCTGATTCCAGCAGTTAAATTCAACAATTTGGGACTAATTTTCAGTGGATAAGATGAGATATGAATGAGCTTACATGATTTGTAACTTTTATGGATTCATTGTGGATTTTTATGGTGAGGATTTATTATGAATGTTTGTTGTTGATGATAATGATTGGATTGAGAAGATAATATGGAGTTAATAAATTGTGAATTATGTGAAGTTGTTGAGGATGTTGTTGATGAGGATAACCGAAAGGATAATGGAGGTTTTGGATGGGTGAATGAAAAGAATGGAGTTGAGAAGAAAAAGTAGTAAATGAGAGTAGGTTGGTAGACTAAGGAGGGAAGTGCAGATTCCATTTGCTTATGTCTTAGTCCAATGTTATGTGTCATTGTCAAATTTGGCTCCTTAACGTGAGTCAAATCCTTATTTGTTTATTCTTTAATTTATTATAGGAGGAAAATTTATTATCGCCACTAGACACCGGGGGCACTTCAGTTAGCTGAGTTTAGGACTGTTCTTCATTTTGACTAGAAGAGTCGACATATATGCAACTTAGATTATTTCAAATATATATCTATGTATGTTTTTTGTGAAAAGTATGGATTTTATAAAATGTTTATTTCCTATAGAAAAAGGGAGCAATACAGGTTATTTTCAATTGTTTTTAGTATCAAATGACATGCATAAAATTGATTTCCTTGATATTCATGCACCACATAAAGGCATTTAGATAATAGATATTGAATGAACTAAATGGTTGGTTTGTGATGATATACACCTACGATGAGACATGATCAATTATTAAATTGTCAGACTGTATAATTGATCATACCCTTGTAGTATATTGTATTGTGATCTAACTTATTAATGATCAGCTTTATTATGGATTGACTATTGAGATGAGTGGATATAGGGATCTGAGACAATTGGCTAACTAGTTTCACCTTTTGATCCTTATGGTGCTAGGTACTATTTTAGCCCATAAAACTGTCAATTATTAGCCCTTTTGAGCCAGGTACTGTTTTAGCTCTTCAGGTTGCCAACTTGAGCTTGATCTTGACTTGGATTCCAATTGTAGTTTATATTTATTATTACAGCATCCAAATAGCTGTGAGTGCAGTTTCATTATGTTATGAGAATGTGATCGGTGATATCAAGACTTACTTTTGATACTGTATATACAACACTTGAGCATGTTTTATTTGCATTGCATGATATTTTCATGAACCTAGAGTTTAATGGTTAGCTTGGATGGAATGTTATATAGTAATTGTTATAATTAATATTTCAGCAAGCTATACTGAATGAGATTGGTGAATTAATAACAAATGATTAAATGCTGAATTGTTGACTTGAATTTTTGGAATATGTATATATTAGTATGATAAACCTTTTACTACCTCCCTCTTTGTTGTATATGATGGGTGTCGAAACCAACAAATTTATTCCAACTTTAAGCCCAAAATAAATAATATTTCAAGACAGTGGTAAATAGAGTCGAATATACAGAGACTAATAAAATTCTATCTAATTGCAGAAAGAATAGTTGAAGTAAAAATGTGATTTGGTTGGAAAGTAGGCAAACAAAGCAATTAAATAAATAAAAAATGCAAAATTATTAAGGAAGAAATCAATATCACGAAAGCTTAGTCAAAGTACATCTCTGTCTCACTTTATTAATCAATCACATGTAATGAAAGAAAAATCAGTATTGTTCATACATGCAGGTTATAGCTACATGTGATGCACTCAGGTGCCAATCTTTACTTACTGTTTCTATAGTTCTGGGATGCCATGCAAACTACTTCTCTAACCAATAAACAATCCTCAGGACACCCTGCAGAATTCAATTTATCAGTTGCATTAAGAATTATAAAGACCCTACCCAAGCTAAAAAACTCAAAAGCCGCAGTTTATTTAAGCTAGATTATTTTATTCCGCTAATGACAGTCGAAGCTCGTTATCACAATAGTAGCATCAACTTACCACTTGTGCTATACACGCAATCACATATCTATGAATCTAATTGGTTATTATTACTATTCTATTAACTAAATCAATGTGGTCATCATCAATCCAATCAATAGAATAATAATTAATCACTCAAGAACAAGAATAAAACAAATGCATAAACAGTAAAGAACAATTGAAAATAAAACCTCACGATTAATTAAAGATCGACTTTGATTGTCTCTTGACTAGAAAAGAAATTAGTTGGTCATAATGTAAAGATGAAGACAAGAACAAAGGTTTGCTATGAAATCCAAAGGTTGTAGAAGAAGTTCCTCTCTATTGCTACTATTGATTTTTATATGAAAGCAACTTATTACCCAATCAAAATTGTTCCAGATGTTCCAAAATTAACCCTCCTAAAAGATTCTACACTTTCTCTTCGAGATAGCCACTCTTTTGCGCCTTCTAATTGTCTAAAATAGCCTTAACATGTGATGTTTTAATGTTTTCCAGTGTGTCAAGTGTTAAGCGCACGTTCCCATCTGGTCAAGGCCTTGCAGTGATCATCAAAATCCAGTATTTGTGTAAATCAACTCTAAATCCAACTGCTTTCATCCAAATCAAACCCTGAACAACATTAAACAGAAAGTGACATAAAAAAAATAAATATGAATGATAATGTATGCAAAACAACACTAAAATGCCAATGCAAAGATGCATAAAATGCATACTAACAGTATATGTGCCCACTCAAAAGTTTTATACTCACCCCCTTTCGTCCCTCCACAGATTGATAGCACCTAGAAGTTGAATTTGTCTCATTCCAGAATCATCTCCAAAGTTCTTAGAAGAGGTTGGGCCAAAGATAAGAGTTGAATGTCTTTTTGGTTATTGTATTTTGGACCTTATGCATGTTTTGAATAGATAAGTTAAACAGTCTAGAAAAGATCTGATACGTTGATTATTTTGATTGTATTTTAGATATGTTTTCATGAGAATTTGTGTGACAAATTATGATAAGACATGTTTTATGGATGGCATTATGATAGGATATAAATATGTTTCCTATGAATTAAGCAGGATATGATGGAATATTAGTTTGAGTTTAACTATATAGTAGGTAAGTCAAGTGAATGTACTGTCACCGTATCTATGAGAGATGGGTGTGGCAGTATAGGTGCTCTAATTAAGTGAAGTGAATGTATTGTCACCTTATTTGTGAGAGATGGGTGTGACAGTATAGGTGCTCTAATTTATTCTACAAAGCTTTAGAAGATGTATCCTTCAACATAATAATTTTGATTTGGGGAGAAATTGCTACTTAATAGTGTTGACAACTTTTATTTGAATTTCACTTTAGTCTCCATCTTTTATACTGCTAGACTTCTCATCATCTAATGCGATGTGAAGACCTTATTGCACCAAATAATCTTGAATCATGATCTGCCATAGAGTGAAATTGTTCTTTCCATCAACCAATGGAACCTCATTTTTTGATGTAGTAGTTGACATCTTCTCTGCAACTTTGCTTCTACTCTTCCTCTATTCTCCTTCCTAGAATGAGCCTTCTGCTCTGATATCAGTTGTTGAGGTTTAAAAACACAATCACACATACACAAGAAAACAAATAATAGAAAAAAAATAAGAGAATGCGAAATTTTTTTAACGTGGTTCAGTCTCTCAATAGACCTATGTCCAAGATCTCCACTAAAATAAATATTACAATTTTTTGATGGAAAAAATTATTAAAACCCTCTCACTCTCACAATCTTAAAGCCCAAGTTACAACATCTCTAATTAATTAGCTTAGGATTTGCGATACAAAACAACTAAGGCATAAAGCCTATTTATAGGAGAAAGACCCCTTACCTATCTCACATCTAAGTGATGTGGGAGAAGTATTTTCTCCAAACTCATTGTTAAACAATGTGAGATTTAGGGAGTTATGCCAATATAACTCGTTCCCATAATTACAAGAATCTATGAAAGAGGTGTTTGCTCGAAGGAAGTGGGTTTTAAGACTTATCATAGCAGGATTAAGAAGTTGGAGGAATTATTTAAATCTTCCTCAAACCCCTCACTTGAGCGTTGTCTTCTCTGCTTGATTATGTAATGGAAGGTAGAGTTTATTTGCTTTGAGAAGCTAGTTTAGAAATGAATCATGTCCCCAAGTTTATTCATCTTAGTACAGGTTAAGCTAGGTAAGACAGTGGCTCAACTTTTGATGCTTACACTCTCAAAGTCGGTTAGAATATAGAAAGGCCTCAAACTAAGAACTAACGTGAAAGTTAATCTATTTTGACCAGTATGATTGTTCATATCAAAGAACAATAAAGAGTCTCAATTATAACTGGAGCTACTCTGCGATCACAATGATTAAATCAATTAAAATAGGCAGGAAAGGTGAAGTAGTCCATATCGCATTCTTATTTGGCCCATTCCCAAGTGCTCCTCCAACAAGAAAGAAAACTGGAATGACAGGATCAAATGCAAGAAAGGGCTTTTAGGGAAGTGTGGTAGGGAAGGTAGAGGTTATTGCTTTTGTCTTGCTCATCATCATAGGAAAAAAGAGAACTGAAACAAAAGGATCAAATGCAAGAAAGGTTTCTTGGGGAAGCGTGATAGGAGAGGGCTAGGGCAAGGGGTGGGCAAATAAGGCCCAGCCCGGAAAATATTAGGGTCTGGGTTTGGTTTTTTAGCTCAAAGGATTGGGTTGGCCTGAAAAAATGGCCTGATATAAATTTTGGTCCAGGCTTGGATTTGCAAAAAATAGGTCCAGTCTAGAATATATATATATATATATATATATAACCCGATCGATCGGGTCTGGTCCATTCCAACTTAGTTGACTGGGCTGAAAAAACATATTGTGACCGGCCCCGACCCGGCCCAGTGCCCACCCCTAGTTGGGGCTAACGTTGTTGTCTTGCTCATCCTCACAAGAAAAAGAAAGAGCTACTTTGCGAGGATTTGACGTTACAACAAATTTTAAAATTGGGGCAGAAAATCGTCCCAAAATATTGATATTGTGACCCAATAGGTCTTTGGGGACGAACAGAATAATCGTTGGGCAATCCGCATCGTAAAGATAACTGGCGAGAAAGTAAAATTTCGTCCCATATAATTCATGAATCCCGAAAGTCTGTTCTTTAATCCCATAGTCAACACAGAGAAATTTTTAGCCAAGCGATTTTCTTTTCCTGCTTAGCCTGTTAGTAATCAGGTTGAAATCATAGACACATGTTTCTTCTTGTTGCCCAAGTTTATATCACTATATGCATGTGTCCATTTTTATTGTTATGTATACATATTTATTTTATTGGGTTTTTACATGGTTTTCTTTTGAGGTGCTCTTTTCACCATTTTTTAAAATTCCAATGTAAATTTGTAATAAGCACTTTTTGACAATTACAACATTATGAATTTATGCAATATTACAAACTTGCTTAGAGCATCTTCAATAGTGCTATTTGTTTTAAAATGCAATTTTGATATGAATAAATAGTTTATTTAATTACATAGAGTAAAAAAAAATTGTTCTCCAATACAACTCTTTAAAATTTAATATTTATTTTGTTAGGTCCCATAAGAAAATTAATTTTTAATCATTTCACATCTTTTTTAAAAAAAATTCTTTTTATTTATTATATTTTCAACCAATAGAGCTAGACTATCATTAATGTCATATAATATAAAGAGTATGCATGACTCTTCACAACTAGATAGTGAAAGTAGCTCTTTATTTTAATTTTAGACTATAAAGAGTGGGTTGGAGTTGTATTTTAATGAAATGTCTCTTTATAATAAAGAATTTAATTTAATACATTTAAAGAGAGCATTGAATATTCTCTTACTGCACTAGATCGCACTAAATTTTAGGTATATTCATGTACTTGCTAAAAAACAAAATTAGCTAAGATTAATTTTCAATTTTAGCCTTAATATTGTGATTTAGGGACACTTTTGGTCGTAAAGAATTTTTTTTTTCAATCATAGCCCCAACATTATTAACATGGATCATTTCAAAAAATAAAATAAAATGGACCAGTTTTAGCCTCTAGTTATGCAAGTTCATATGCGATTGATTGGAAGAAGGCTACATTTAAATGTCGTTAAGACGAATGGTCAAAAGTGGTTCAATTTTATAATAAGGTAGCCAAAAGTGATCTAATTAAATTTTATAATCTTTTTTAAAGATTATAGTCGAGACAAAATTTTTATTAGGATAAAAAAATGTGTCTACATGACAACGTTGCCATCAGAATTGCACTTTTTCCCATATCGCTAGTATATAGCAAAATAAAATTGTAAGAACAACTTTGTTAACACTTGGATCGAACCAAGTCAAATTACTACTTCTGTTTGTTTTTTGTTTCCACTATATCTAGTCGTTTATCCTATAATATGCCTAATGGATTCTGTTGAATATAAGGACATAAATTTAAAGTGACACAACATGTCCACACTAGATTACTCAAAACAAATTGGCTTGACGACCAATTCTACGAGGCAACCCAAAATTTTGGTAAGCTCTAATTTCTCCTCCTAAAGTAGCTGTCACAATGACAAGTCCCCATGCTGTTGCTTGAGCAGTGTTGCTCCCATGGTTGCTTCCCTCAAACCATGACCAAGACCAAGAAGAAGATGGAGTAGAC
>CAODLS011727898.1:0-31413 GCA_948243855.1 Flueggea neowawraea | reverse complement strand
TGGGAAGTCTTGTTATGTGATTTTTCCGGTTTAAGTTAAATTTGGTGCAAGATTCTTATGATACACTCGCGGATGATATTGAATTGGGTTAAAGATTAAGAGTGTAATATGAATGTGCCGTTGTGTAACCAAATTTCATTTCATTCTCTAATTTATTTCTCTTTTTAAGACACAATCTTTTCTTTTTGCCAACAATTTTTATATGGACCTGTAAAAAGACCGATCGATTATCGAAACAAATTGGACTTTGGATTCTAAAGAACTATTAAGATAAAAAAAACAACATTATTAAGTTTAAAACATAATACGTTTAATAAATGGTGTTGCACAAATACAATAAATTAATTATTGCAATCTCATTTATATATCCTAAATAACCATCTGTATCTCCAAACTATGACAATGCCATATACAGTATTCTCAAATTCTTGGTGTCATAGTTATTCACTTAATATGGTCCCGCAATTATAAGTTTTTTTTTTAATTTATTTTTTAGTCTTGAGAAGTGTTATTATAAATGTTTTGTTGTAGAGCTCTAAGCTGAAGATCATGGAAATGTATGTATGAATACTTCTCCAAACTCTGAAATTTTCGACTTCTTAACAATGGAATCTTAAATGAAGTCGGCCTGCAGATTTTTAATGCGTAGTTTCTAGGACTTCTCTCAACCCATAATTTTGCATATGAACATATATATGAAAAGGTGATGACCAAATATAACTTTTTTAAACAGAATTGTCATTCAGTTAATGTGCTTGCTATTTCTCGCTTAGAAGAATAGCATCTTCTATTTACGTATAACATGTAGGAGTTTGTGTAATTTTTAATAGTGAAAATAAGAAGTAATGTAATTTTATTTTATGTGAAATAAAGTGAATTTTCAATTTGGTCCTTCTTCAAAAAATTGTGTTATTCAAAATTAATTGTAAATGAGTACAATAATAATATTTCACAAACTAAAATATCTCTTAAAAATTAGAAAATATTAGATACTAAATATTATCACTAAACAAGTATATTGATAATATATAGTAAAAAAAATACATAAAATGTTATATGATTGTCTCGTCAAACGATACTCTAGTTATTTAATTATGATGATTTCAAATGGTTTAGGATTGTTTACGAGATTCAAGAAAAAGTTAAAAAGTGAATAGAAACTATTCGGCTCCAAAACAGTTTGAATACGCTATTTGCTCGCATTTGAAAATCTCTATAACATTTGTGCAACATTAGTATTTTTATATATATATAGAATCTTTTTAATGTACTAAATATTATCCTAAGTTTTGACCAACAATTCTATTTGCCTTGAACTTAAAAGGATTGATTGACCAAAGTGGAGCTAGAATCTCAACACAGTGCAAATAAGAAACCAATCAAACCAAATCCACACCTTGATCTAATGTATCCCAGCCATTAAAACTACACCTTGCCCAATCTTCTAATATTGGGAGAAATCCACAAAGGATCTCCTGGAATTTACCACCATCAAAAATAAATACTAATTTACAGAAAGCACCCAAATAAGTTCACTACCACCTGGAATATGAAAATTTAACTCAATTTCCACACGTGTCCCTTCACCCTCCGTCGACCCAAATTACATGGTTCACATCCGACGCGTGACCACCACAAACCACCCGCTCCACCAATCATACGTTCCCACGTCACAAATTTGTGTTATTCTCACACGCCTCGAACTATCATTCGTTAGCAGAAGACCCAGCATAACTCGCACTCTCTGATTCTATTTCAGGCACCACTGTGTCTGTAAATTCTTCCCAAAAAACCGCCACCACTCTAAAAACCGCCATTTCTGAGATTCTCCAACCTCTCCCATGGCTTCTCTTCACCATCTAGCCATTATCGTATCTTGCCTATCTCTAATCTCAGCCGTCCATTCCCAGACCTGCAAGTCCCAAACTTTCACCAACAACGCTCTCTACGCTCACTGCATCGACCTCCCAGTCCTCTCCTCTTTCCTCCACTTCACCTACGACGCCGCCCAATCAACTCTCTCCGTAGCCTTCATCGCTCTCCCCTCCAAATCCGGCGGCTGGGTCTCATGGGCTCTTAACCCAACAACCCCGAAAATGGCCGGAGCTCGAGCTCTGGTTGCTTACACTGACTCTAAAGGAGCCGTGGCGGTTTATACTTACAACATTAGTGGCTACTCGGGCCACGCTGTGGTTCAGGAGAAGCTGGATGTGGAGGTGTGGGATACACGAGCCGAGGAGGCGAGTGGGACGATTAGGATTTTTGGGAAAGTTAAGGTCCCGGCAAGCTGGGTAACCGCCGGGGGAACGGTTTATCATGTTTGGCAGGTGGGGCCCAGTGTGGGTAGTGGTGGTGTGCTTACTCCTCATGATATGGGTGGGTCCAACTTTCAGTCCACGGGTAGTTTGGACTTGAGTGGCTGTCAGGCCACTAGTTCCGGCGGTGGCGGCGATTCTAGGACCACCAAGAGAAACGTAAGATTCTTATCTGTACACTATTTTAGTATAAAAAAATTTAAATTATTTTTGTTACACTCCATGAACTTTTACTTTATTAATCTTAAAATAGTTTTCACTACGACGTAATTGAGAATTCGATTTTTGAAAATAAATACAATGACTTATTTAAAAAAAAATATTTATTTTGATGTAGGTGCATGGAGTGTTGAATGCAGTGAGTTGGGGAATATTGTTTCCACTAGGGGTAATAGTGGCAAGATATGTAAGGGCATTTCCGTCAGCCGATCCTGCGTGGTTTTATATGCACGTTTCGTGCCAGATCTCTGCCTACGCTATTGGAGTTGCCGGTTGGGCCACTGGTATCAAGCTTGGCAGCGAATCTAAAGGAATTCAATATTCTGCTCACCGAAATATTGGAATTGCCCTTTTCGCCCTCGCAACGCTTCAGGTAATTTAACTATACATGCTGGGATTTTACTATTCGAAAATTGTAAATTGTATTGGGATGCTGTTTGTGGTAATTTATGATCCGATGATATGATTATAGAGTACACAATACGATTTACAAGAATTTCATTTTTTTTTGAGATAACAAGGGAACTGTTTTGTTGGGTTGGTACAGATTTTTGCGTTATTCTTGAGACCCAAAAAGGACCACAAGTACAGATTCTACTGGAACATCTATCACCATGGGGTTGGATACGCCATACTTGTTCTTGGAATCCTGAACGTGTTCAAGGGTCTTGATATTTTGCATCCACTACAAAAGTATAGATCGGCTTACATAATCGTGATCGCGGCGTTGGGTGCGGTGGCTCTGTTGCTGGAAATAAATACTTGGATTATAGTCTTGAAGAGGAAGTCGAACGACAAGTCGACCAAGCCCTATGATGGTTACAATGGACAGGGCAGGCAACAACCACTCAATGCTTGATGATCATCTTCATCAAACCCACATTGTGGTTTGTGGGTTTTTTACTTTTCTTTTTTTTTTTTGTAATTTTCTTACTCACTTGTTCGAGTTAGTACTACGTTTTTTCTGTCTTTTTGTTTCATTGTAAAGTGGTGTTTGGGCTTCAGGAATTCCGTACAGATTGCTATCTTTATGATCTCATTTTGTGTTGCAGCTACAGTTAGCTTAGAGCTTCATGGTATGTGTATTAATTAATTTATTATCAAAATTTGAGAAGAGAAAATTGATTCATGCTTTCTTTGTAATGCTTTTCCTTTCAAGCTATCTAATGAGTTGGGACTTAAGCTGTTAATGTATGGAGGTTGCTTGCACTCTGAAACTATCCCATTTTCTCCATTTTTCAATTTGCCTGGTTTATGATCTCAAATTAGATTATGAAACTGTTTCATTAAATTAAAACTCACTGTTAAAGCAGGGGAACACTGGTTGAATTTCACCTATGAATTGTTTGATTGTCATGAATGGACTTAGAGAATTAAGTTGGAGTTGACAAATGTTATGAGCTTGAGTCTCTTTAAATTGACTCGATGTTTTTAACTACTGTTGATAAATTTGGTAATCGGAGTAGGTTGCTGTCAATTTTCTGTAAAGATGATCTGGCTCTGTGATTAACAACCACAAACCTGCTTTCAGTTTTGGGTTAAATTTGGTATCTTGTCAATCTTTAATCAATGGCTGCAATTACTAAACCTTGGAATGTAGAAAATTTGGTATATTGTCCATCTCAATTCACAAATTTACTTTTGAAACAAGTTGAGTTTGTAAGCCTGTAGTATGTTTATGTCTGTGTTTGGTGTTAGCAAACAGAGAAGTCACAAGCAATGACCAAGTTTAGAATAAATCGATTTTTTTAAAAATGAAGAATAAATGGAATTTAATCACAAGAATTATTAAGTTAATTTGGCATATAAAATGAATAGTTGATGAAATTTCAGGCTCATGAATTTGGCATAGTTGTAGATGACGGAGTGGGACAGAACATTGTTGTGCTAAAGACTACCATCTTGAGACAGCTCATGGTGTTACATGGTGAATCAACCCTACTTTTTGTGTTCGGTTATTGCTTAACATACTTTATTAAACTTAAACAAACCACCAGTCATTTTATTTTCATGAAAAAAAATTGTAGTTTAAGTTGAAATAAGTTTTTTGTTGGTCTCAGTTTAAGTTGAGTTATAATATTGTTCCTATTATTTCACCAAAATTTTCATAAAAATATATTAAAATAAATATAATTCAGTAGAATAACTTAATTTTAGAAACAAAATAAGTTATCTCAACTCAAGTAACCAGAAATACTTTAAGGTCAAAACGTTACAATTACGGGGATGCAAAATTTTCAAATTGTGATGAAGAAATTTCTTGAAGATGTGAGGAGGGAGGGGTGGAGTGTTGCAATCTGATTAACAAGTGAACTGTTTAAAAGCCTTACTAGGGAATCACACAGCATCACAATTAGACACAAAACTTTGTAACAACAATTATTCACCAAACCTTATTATTCTAGTTCAGAATTGATTTTGACTTTATTGAAGTGTCCTTTAGAAAGAGACCCGTAAGTCATGCATTTTGCTTCTGGGTCTCTCTCTCCTTTCACTTTCATTATTCTTTCTTTTTTGTTTGCTTTCTCTAAATATATGAGCTTTTAGCTTTGTTAATGGATTCCAATGTGATGAAATTTCCTTCATTAGCTTGTAAATAAAGAAGGGGCCAAACCCTTATTGGGGGCAGCAGTTGACATGTCTACTCATCAACAAAACTATGCATTATTAATCTTAAAGCTAGAGAAAAGTTGGGTTTACAAATTACAAGTGTTCTTGTTGATGTATTTCATGGACCTAATGATGAGGACACGTTTCAATTGCATGATAATTTTTGGATGTAAAATTTAGCACCAATTTCTTTTTTTAAAACCATAAAAAATAATTTCACATATTTTTCAAGTGTAAATAATTATCCAACGGACTAATCTTAACTCACTCAACGAAATATAGAAGTTAATTCGATAAAACTTTACGCTTTAAATAATTTGAACTTATAACTTCACACAAAGTTCCTCAACTCTAAAGGTTCTCTTCGAATTACCCATTAGATGATGAATTTTACAATTTCGCTCTCTTGGAGCATGATTCAATAATAATTTACAATTTTATGCCTCATATTTTCATATACTTGATGATTGGGGCAATAAATCATCAAACCTTATAAATAAAAGCTTTGATCAAAGTCCAAGTATTCTATATCGATCAAAAAAAAAGTACAAGTATTCTCTTGCCTAACATTCTCTCTGAGTTGAATTCAATGAAGAGCCGTTAGTTACTTTCATGATTCTATTCTATCACCATCAACTTAACAAAGGGGTTATGGAAAACAAAAAAAAAGTTTGGTAGGATCGTCCTTAACTTTGGTGGTGTTGTCTAAATATATAGGTGTGGAGTACAATATAATATATGATAATTTCTCTTTCTTATCAAATTTTAAAATTTTTATATTTAAAATTTAAACTTGAAATTATTTATTAAGGAAGAAAGAAAATAATATATACTCGGCAACAGATTTCGGATCATATATATATATAAACACCAAGTGTAAGTATTTTTAATTACTCTAAATTTAGATCACTCATATTATTTGAATCCAACTACAACTATCACATAAATACCCAATAATTAAGACCATTGGATTCAAACAACATAAATGCTCGAGATTTAAAGTAAGTTAAAAATACTTATGTTTGGTGTGAGTGAATCTCTACTTATATATATATATATAACCATCAGCATGGCTTTTTCCCCCCTCCGGGAATATAACTGAACATGACCTTTGACCCTCACGTAGGTCACGGGCCTTAATTGCAATGAGTATGCATATTAAAAGAAGAGCATATGAAGTACCGAAGAGTGATTGATTGCAATTAAGGACGTTAATAAGGTAGACATTTATCTGAGAAAATTAAGTTAGCATGCCTTTATTTTTCTATTTGTCCTTGTCAAGGTGTTGGAAAGCAACAACATAAGTAATTCAACTTTTTTAGATTGTGTAGCAAATATAAAAATAGATTATGGATCAATAAATTAAATATATTGTATAGTAAATAAAAGTCTCCTTTTTTAACAAATCATTTTATTTACTCCCATCTGAAGTTCAATTTATGACCGCTTAGTACTAAAAATGATAGCAGTACTAATGTTGAACATCTGCTTAACTCCTTGGTTTTAGTATTCCTTTAGTTTGGAACTCTAAATCGTACTCCAAATCGTGCTCTCTTCATGTTTAAGCTTGAGAAATTGTCCAACTCTAAGTTTGAACTTCATACTCAAGCTTCATTCAGCTTCGCGGAGAACTACACGTAAAGGACGGGGTTTTCTCGGGAAAATTGCGTTATGGTATTATTAAAGTACTTACAACTTCACACTGACAATAATAAGAAGCCACTTTCTTCAATTCATGGGAGCTACGGGACGTATTTATAACTTAAAACTAAAATAATTCATTGAACTTGGTTGTATGATCATATTCTCATTGTCTTCACATCACAACGGTTTCAATGAGTTTAGATATTTTTTTTATAAGTAGTTTAGATCTATTTTATATTATTAAAAAATAAAGAAAAAGATATTATAAACAGCATTTTTTTTTTTGTATTTTTTGCATAAAATTTAATGTTAGCTGCCTTCATTTTTCACTTTTTAATCTTGTATTTCATCAATTTTTTCCTCTCTCAAATAAGGGAGTCTGTTTTAATTAAGTAGAATGACTAGGATTTAATAGATTTGATAGATCGTATATTAAGAAAAAATGGAGACAATGACTTGTTATTTTTAAATGTAAATTATAACATAAAAAAGTTACCTGAAGAACAAACTATATAATTCAAAACAAAAACAGAATATAGAGAAGGCAATGTACATACTTGTGTACAAGTAAATTAATAAACTTCAAAAAATTAATGGGGTACAAATCTACATATTGTAAATATTTATATCTTCTCACACTTGGTCTCTTGGACCAATTAAAACCTCCTATACTTAATTAAGTTGGTTTCTTGTCCGATACTCATTTTTAAATTATATTACTTGTCAATAAAATCTGAGTATCAAATTTTTTAATTCACAGAAGCATATATTTTAGTACCTTTCTTTAGTTTTAAGCACCAAAATAAGGGGGAAACCTTTTGGAACGTAAATTCAACTGCAGATTAAAAATAAATTATTATAATGTTTTATATATGTGCTGTAAATAATAGATCTGTAACTTAAAAAAAAAAAACAGGAGTTTGATTCGGTTTGAACTACTTGCGAACAAATCCTTTTCGGAGGACACGGACAGATGCCCAAAAGCGGGGTGGGAAAAGAAATTCTGTGT
The DNA here is from genome assembly GCA_948243855.1 of Flueggea neowawraea. Taxonomy (NCBI): domain Eukaryota; kingdom Viridiplantae; phylum Streptophyta; class Magnoliopsida; order Malpighiales; family Phyllanthaceae; genus Flueggea; species Flueggea neowawraea. Next base: position 23,616 of record CAODLS011727898.1, on the reverse strand, counting down.
TTCGAGAATCTAAATTGATAAATGATAGGGACCTAAATTTTTAAAATCCAACTATGATGAAAAGGTGTCCCATTGTGGCCATGTCACAATGATGCTACTATGACTTAATAAATGTGAATATTATAAGGTTATTGAAAATCAAATTGGAATTGATTACCGTTTGACATCACAATTGCATCACTAATCTCTTTCATTCCTTCTTCTCTTTTATTTCTGTATAAGCTTTGAACCAAAATGGGAACGTGGGCTGGGCGTTCGGTTGGTTCGGTCAACCGAACCGAACCGATCCCATAATAAACCAGAAGAACTGACCGGTTCGTAGAAACTGAAGTAATCGAATAAAAAATTAATTCGATTTTGAACCGAACTGATCGGTTTGGTCGATCTGATCGGTTTGTTTGGTTTTGCGGTGGGATTTTGCCATTTTGTTTTTTTTTTTATTTCTTATAGCATAATTTTTCAAAGACCAATATAAATATGGTTCAACAAAGATTAAAGTTCTATAAATCGAAAACTAATATCACATTACAAACAAAACTAAACCGAAAAAGACTGAACTAATATTATATTACAACCAAATCAAACCAAAAAAAAAATCCAAACAAACATCAAATTATAAACCAAAACTAGTAATCTAGGGTTGAGGGTGTGGGAATTAGACCAAACCTTTTATCTATAAGCTAATATTTTATATTTTTGGTTTGGTTAGTTTGGTCGGTTTTAGTTTTCAATTTTAAAAACCAAAACCGAACCTATAAAACCAAACAAATGAAACCTAAAAATCGAAACCAAATTTACCAAATGAACCAAACTGAACAAACCAAAACCTATTGGTTTGGTTTGTCGGATCTGTTCGATTTGTGCCTAGCCCTACTAGCAAGGGGCTGGCTGGCTGCGAGCAAGTAGTCTAAGTAGCTAGAATCCACGCCTCAAGACTACAAGGTCTTGGAATCGAACAATAAGGGTGGAGACTTATGCTTACTAAATTTAGGGATTATTCTCCCTTGTATACTGGACAAAAAGAACCAAAATAGGAAGTACTTCAACACAACGTCGGACTCAGACCCAGGCCATACAGAATCATAAATGGTCGTTGTACTGAGGCAAATTATTTCACATATTATAATTTATGTTAAAAACGACGTATTACTTTTTTTTTTTACTTTTGTATAACATAATCTATTAAATTTTTCTTAAACAAATACTCGAATTTTGTTGTCATTCCTCATTGACAAGGGTTATCAATATACGAGAGTGTTTGGTTTATAGTATTTGTATAACATGCTGTATATTTAGTATAGTATAATTCTCAACAAAAGTGTCAATCTCTCTATTTTTTTACTGTATAATATATTAATTTGTAATTTACTTTTAATATGTACAACTCAATTTACTAAAATCAAACACCCTCATGATCTCTTTCACTGACAAAATTTTAATTTGGTAGCAAATTTATTTTGTCACGATAAATCATAATTTTATTTTATTTTGTTGAAAAAACGAAATAAAACCAATATTTGTCTGTCTATAGTCTTGGCATTTGGTAATTTAGTTGAATAATTGGGGTCTCGTAAAAAGTTCAAAAAAATGGAAGGACTAGCTGGGCTGGATTTATCTCCATTGAAGCAATTAGTGCCGGTAAATGCGCTACCGTATCTCCAATACTACTGTTTATTTTTAGCATATTTTTTATATTAATAAAGAGCATATTTAAATATAAATAGTGAAAATAAAAATTCTCTAATGGTACTCTCTAAAATTAAATATTTTTCTTTTAGAAGTAGAATAAAAAAAATAAAAAAATAAATAATAAATAAGAATAATGGTAGAAATATTATGAAAACTTGAACCTCATTAATAACACCAAAGATAAAGAGTCAATTTAGTTATCCAAATTTAGAGAGTCAAGATCACTCTCTAATCTAAATTTAAAATATAAAAAGTGCATTGAAACTTTATTTTTTATGTTGGCTCTTTAAAAATAAAAAAAATAGACTTTTAAGAGAGCATTTGAGATGCTTTAATGAAGGTAAGCTATGAAACTAATCTTGAGGAGTTAATTTTACTCGTGGTACCTAAACTATGTGTTTTTGTTACGACGAAGCCCTGAAGGTTTAATTTGTTACAAGATTGTACCTAAACTTCCTTGAGTGTTTCAACAAGCCCCATTAGTTGTGTTCAACCAAGAAAATAGACTAGTTGGACTGCCATGTGTATTCCCACGGTGACTCGTCGGATTCCTACCCAACATGCAACCATTTCCCTCTAAAAATAGTCATCATATAACATTAGTTAATAATGCATCATTAAACTCAGTAAAACCATCTCTAGCACCATTCAATCCAGCTTGATTCCTTCAACCAACTGTCAAAACTATTGTCAGATTCTTGTTTACTTCTCTTTCTAATTCAATTTTCTCAAGCAAAGAATTTATGGTAGATTCTCCTCTAGCATCTCATGGACCATCAATCCACCAAAAATAGTTGCACCTTCCTTCTATATTTTGCAAAAACACATTCATAAGCTTCCAATCTCAATTCAGTTACAAACATTTTTATACAATTACAACAGACACTACAACAGATATATAGGCTAACTTACAACTCGACCATATCTATAGAACTTTCTTCCTAGATTACCTAGAGTCCTTGAAGTCCTCACAACAACTTCAATACCATAATAGCAAAGCGGAACCCCGAAATGTGACATGACATACTGACAACGAACCCTCACCTTCCACAACAATAAAAACCCACACTAACTAATTTAAATCACAATTTCATCAACATAAAATATTCAATAATAAAAAATATCTACCCCTAAATTAGTAAAAACAAAACTAAAAATTATTGTTGAAAATACTCACTAGAGGCGTCGTCAGAGGTCAGAGAGGAACGGTCGACGACGAAAGAGCAACAATGGCTGGTGATTCTCTTGGAAGGAAAGCAAGAAGGAGCAAGTGACTGGGAAGCAGCGACAGGGAGCATGTGAGTGGGGAGTGACACTGACGGGTGGAAGAAGAGCTTCTGTTATGTTAAAAAAGATGGCTAGAGCGAAACAGTGTCACTTTGCCTTGGCCATCTTTTTTTTTTTTTTTTAAATGTGGAGTGAAACGGCATCATTTTGCCTCACACTTATTTTTTATTTTAATCCACAGCTCAAAGCATCTGACGTTTTGAGCTGTTGATTCAAATAAATAAAAAAAAGAAGAGTATTGTTCATTGTCCCTGTCCTTCTCCATTTCTGACCGTGCGCATGAAGAAACCTTGTTGATGGCTTATAATAATTTTTTTCGTCAAGTCGATTCTAGAATGAGTAAATCTTTCTACTTCTTGAATTAATCAATCGTTGTTATCTCAAATGAATTTTCTTTGTTTGAATAAAGACTCATTTTGTTGAGGTAAAATCTTTTGCTTTATACGGTGGTTTTCAAATTATCTGAGTTGTCCCATTTTGCTCTATCAGCAGCACCTTTTTATTCCAGATTGACAACAACCTATGATGTGTCTTGTAATAATTGCTTTGGTGTGCATTAAAACAGTTAAGGAAGTTCAGGTACAATTTTATAATAAATTAAACCTTCAGGAGCTTGTCGTAACAAAACACATAGTTCAAGTACCATGAGTGAAATTAACTCAATCTTGAGTGTAGACTTGTTTCCGGTTCATGAACCGGTGGTTTCGGTTTTTGGAACCATGGAACTGGAACCAAACCTCTCAAGAGCAGTTCTGGGCAGTTCGGTTCCAGTTTCGGTCTAGTTCAGGTTTATAACTGTTCAACAGGCGATTTTGGTTCTAATTTAGTCCGGTTTGAATCTTTTTTAAAAAAAATTAACTAATGTTAAAACCGAGGGTAGGAAGATTAAACTGCTGATTTTGGTTAAAAATGATGGCCTAAAAGGGTTAAAACATCTGATTTAGGAGATTAAAATATGGTTTTGGAAGGTTAAACCACTAATTTTGGTTAAAATACTGGTTTTAGAAGGTTTTAAACCACTGGTTTAGGTTAAAACTATTGATTTGTAAGGATTGAACCGTCGATTTAACCGGTAGTTCGAACCAGTTCAGAACCGGTGGTTCCACCGTTCTCAACAACCTTGAACCGGAACTAAACCGTAAACCAACGATTTTACTTTGCGGTTCACAATTTCGGTTCGATTATGGTTTTGACAGTTCAGTTCCAGTCCAGTCCGGTTCTGGTTCAGTTTTTACACCTCTACTTGAGTGATCCCAATGGCTCAACCAATCAATTAATCAATATATATATATATATATATATATATAATTATAAACTTTTTCCAAACTTTTGACAAGTGATTTTGTAGTTAATTGATACGTGATTTTTTACTTATATAATTATTCTTTAATATACCAACTATGTGATTAATTGACAAATAATTTTTTATTTCTCTTATTATTATTCATTTGAAGAAGATTGAATGAGCTAAGTTAAAATACATTGGCATATTTTACACTATATACAAAAATATCATTTTTTTGCTATATTTTGTATGTAATTTTTTAATTTATTATAAATAAATATGTTTACTATTAGGACTAATTCTAATTATTATTTTAAAATAATAATTATCTGCTATATTGTATGTGAGATTGTTTAATAAATTATAAATAAACATGTTGAATAATAATAAGATAAATAAAAAGTTACTTATTAATTAACTACATTGTTAGTGTATTTCACTATTTTTCAAAGAGTAATAATACAGGTAAAAAATTCTTCATCAATCAACTATAAAAATACTTGTCGAAAACTTAGAAAAATTCACTAACATGAAATATTGATATTGATTTTCTTTTTCGTTCATCATACTTTTGTCAAAAATAATTTTAAATACTTAATTAAAATTAGTTTTCTTGATTATATTTTAATATTAAAAATAATTCTCTTATTAAAATAATCAGCTAATGCTAGTTATTCAAACATTTTCCTCATCTTCACATTTTACACGTCCAAAACATTGCTACTCTGACTTATTGAGTTTGCTTCACCAAACAAGTCGTAACGTTGTCGTTCTTTGCTGATGTTAATCGTCGGTATAAACAAAAACAAACATACAAAAACACAACACAGATTTTGTGGAGGGCCAATTATATATCTATTCTCTTTAAAATCATAATTTTTAAATTTATGCTGCAAACTTTTCATATTTTAACAAATTTTTAAAAATTATACAGGCTATAAAATTAATTTTTGAAAATTATATTTTAACATTATACTTTGAATACTATTTATACGTTATTTATATTTATTTATAGTTGTTTATATATAAATATATATAAAATAACATATAAATATATATAAACAAATACAAACAACAATTTGTAAATTTAAAAATTATATGTATGAATCTAATAATTATAACTATATAAATAAAAATACTATAAAATATATTTATAATAAATATATTTAATTTATATAAAATAAATTTTATAAATTTTTTGCAGTATATAACCTAATTATCACTTTTGTGGACGTCATAGGCCTCTTCGATTTATCGACAACGAGGGCATTGTTCGATAAGGTTACATAAGAGACATAGAGGTGGATCTGCTGTCTTTTTGTCCAGATTGCTAGTTCCCACATGCAAATGAGAGAACATATACAGTGGTCCATTAATGGATAAAACAAAACGGTGTGAATATCTTCGTTTCCATATACTAATCAGGGATCGAAGCTAAAACCCTAGTTAAGGAGAAAGAATTTGTGTCACTCAACTTAGCTCTCGATAAATTAAAGAAATTTAATCTTAAGTGTATTTAAGTTTTTCTTTGTTTTTATTAATTTTTTTGGTGTACGAGCTGGGGTAGAGTGTGCATTTTATTACATTTATTATCGATGATTTTTTGTCTTTTAAGAGAAGTCTAATTCTAAACTACAAAGTTTCCAAATAACACAAGTTAAGGGCCTGCTTAGTTTTTTTTTTTTGAAAATAGAAAATAGATAGAAAATAAAAAATTATTTTTTAAACTAAACAGGTTTTAAGAAACTTGATATGAATAAATACAAATTAAATTATATGATATATTAAAATAAAATAAAATAGATTATGGCTCTGTTTGGTGTTGTGATTTGCAAAAGTGCTATTAGCAATGACGATTGACAAACAATGTTGTACAAAAGTGTTTTTAACGAATGTAAAAATCTGTTTGATTAAAAGTGTGGTGGATAGTTTAAATTTTCTTTGGTGAGAAAAATCAACAAATCTTAGTTTTTTTTAACAGAGTTTTGAGGAAATATTGTGATTGTGAATCACAGTTTTTTAAGTTATTATCAAACACAAAAAAAACTACGACTAACCCCAAAACACAATTTTAAAATCTCAGCACAATTCTAATCTCAAACACTATAAAAATAATATATTTATATATGAACCAACTTGATCACGATGATGCGTCACTAGTGTGAGGCACATTTAATAAACGGGACAAGTGTCATGATCAGGTAATATTGTCACTGCAAGGACATAGGAAATGGTTCGCGTGAGTGGATGGTGGACAAACATAACTCCTCACACGCAACCATTGGCGCATGTACGCGTGCATGGGAGTAGAAACATCCTCGAAGGCATTGGGTGTGCGATAACCAAAACATGTAGCCTGAACCAGAGTAGCGAAACTCAAGGATACATTTTATGTATAGACTATGTGCAGATCGATTAGATAACGAGCCTTGAGGATATCTAGGAGTCGGGTAAAAGGCGAGCATGTCTGAGTTCACAAACTACCAATGTGTACAGCAGTGACCAATCAGAAGACCTGGAGGCCAAGGACCTCGGGCACAATAACCACAATGATCACATGTCGCCCGAAGAACGTGGCCATTATGGAGAGCTGGGTACACCCACGATGTAGGAATTTACAATAGGATGTGGAGTCCGAAGGTTATTACACACAAACTCAGAACATGGGGCGATAACTTAAGAAATAACTGCTGAGTCCCTCAGTATAAATATGGGGAGAGTAGTCAAAGACCTGTCATTATTGTCATTTTGTTTCTTACCATCTGCTTTACTTTCAGGCTTTTAGTTCAATTGTCTTCAATTAGCTTTAGTTCAACTGCTTGCTGGGACGCATGGTGGATTCTGTATATTTCCCTCCTAAACAAGTAAGCTTTTAGAACTTCATTTCGGTATATGTTATTTACATGCTTTGTTTTTGCTTTTGATTCCATTTTCATTTATCTATTGTTCAATTGTTGACCGAGGTTGTGCGGTGAACCTTGCCATTCTTCTGACGTTGGCTTTCGGATAATCATTAGATGTATTGCCAGAATATTAATAAAAAAAATAATATCCTTGGTTCTCCAATCCTTTTCCTTATTTCTCAGTTATTTTTACCAAGCGCTTAAAGTCCTAGGATGCTAAACATGTTTGAACATTTTTTTTTTGGTTTATGTTACGCGATTAATCTTTATAACTTGACCCGAGATAGTGTACTCAAGTATCCCTCGGCGATATTTTCCCCAACAACTAGTTAACTCGTCGAAATTTTGATGATTCAAAAGAGAAAGACATCATTTTTTCTTGCGTCACTTGTCGATTAATAGTTAATTAAATGAGGGCCGAAAGATATCTCTGGTGAATTCACAACCATGATTTTGGATTTTGGTGTATGTTATAAGGATCAATTGGGACAAGTCCTTTTCTAGGACCTACACAAATAGGACCCAAAATTAGTCCTTTATATTCTTCTCATATATATATGCAAATATGTAATGCGTCTCTTGAGATAGAGACACGAATGGCTATTTTGTATCTCTAACTCAACGTCACACACAATTTCTCAAATCTATCTTTGTGAACATTTTGGTGCCCCTAATATAGTTCCAAAATAGAAAGAAATGAAAAATCTGTTCAGCCCCACAATTATTTAAATCGGATATGCTCATGATGTTGCACTCAGATTCCAGTTGTTTATTGGGATTGAGACTTATAATAAATGAAAAGGAACAACAAAAAAAAAAGAAAATAAAGAGCATCATATTTTTTTCTTCGATTAAAGTGATGATAATTGATACATTTGGGTTAAAATGGGCCATATGAGTAACTCTTCGGACGTGATTAAAAAAAAAACATTCCAACGTAATATCTCAAATATTCTAAAATATTTAATCACAATTGAATATGTTTCTTATAAGTAGCTTACCAGCTTAAGAAGTCCACTTGGATAAAGCATCATACAACTAATTTAATTTCTTCTAAATTTTTGAAGTAGATTTTATTAATCAAAGATTGAGAACAAAATTCAACTCACAAGTAAATGATAAATGGCAAAAATACAAATAATAACATATATAAATGTATAGATGTGAAAAACTTTTTTAGATACTTTTATCCATCTTTCTTATTTATAAATACTTTGAAGTCGTTTGTTCTATATAAATATTTGACAATTATCAAAAACAAATTGGTATGGTCTCCAAATCTTGTTATAATTCTCAAATATCAGAAACAGATTGCGTCAGTAGGAGGAGGGAACATGAAGTCGATATCAATAAATGGAGTGAAGATGTACATGCTTTCCTAACAACAACGCTCTGAACCCTATTGGCTTCCTCCCAAGAAGCAACGTGCTCTTCGCAAGCAATTCAGTATTTGCTACTTCTACTTCTTTGCCTCTTTGTTTCCAATTCAGTTTTGTTTTATCCATAAATACGACATGGTTCATATGTGGGACTTTCTCCATGTCTAATTGTCTTCTTTCCCTGACTTGTTTGTTTGTTATCGGATAGTCATCAAAGGGTTGATTTAATTTAGGATTTGAGATTTGAAACTGCCACAACAAAAGTTAAAGCAACTCCAGATGGGAAGTCTCTTATAGCATCAGGTGCGCTTGTCTTCAGGCTTCATTACAAGTTTCTGTTGTTTGCTCGGCATTTAGTTGGTGCAATGGATAAATAATTTCAGGTTACTAAGCAATCATGCTATTCATCCCCTTACATTGCAGGAATATACCCACCACAAGTTAAAGTGTATGAGCTAAGACAACTTGCATTGAAGTTTGAGAGGCACTTGGATTCTGAGATTGTTGATTTTCAGGTATACTTAATGTTTTATGTGGACTATATCATCTTTTAAGATACTGTTAATTATTCCCAAATTTAGATTAGAATATTGTCTGCAATCTTCACCCTTGATGATACAATAGAGTTTAAGCTCTTTTTAAACGATGATGAAATTGAACCAGGAAAATTAGGGCGGCATGTTTGCTTCTTTAGTTATGAGACATGGCCCCTTTTATTTCATCTTCGTATGATGCCTTACACTAAGAAAAATAAGGAAATGGGGCAGTTGTGATTAAATGTTAATACTTTTTATAATTATGATTGATTCTTGATGTGCTGTTTCTTGTTCATATAGATATTGGACGAGGACTACTCAAAGCTTGCATTTCTATGCGCTGATCGTTCTGTCTGTCTGCATGCAAAATATGGAAAGCACTACAGCCTGCGGATTCCAAGGTTTCTTATTCTTTATCAGTCTACTTTTTTCCTGAAAGTGTACCAACATCTGGCCTGTTACTTGGCTATGGATTTTACTACATTAAACTTGACTATATTCTTCACCTTGCAAATATCGTGGGACAAAATAATGTTACATGTTTGGTTGTTTGTAAATTGGACACTTTTCTTATCTTGAGGTTTTCAAGACCATATCAATTGCAGACTGGTTAATTTTTCTGTCATTGTGCATGCAATTGTTTTGAAGAATGTCAAGAGTGATTTCCACCAGAAGAGTACTTGTTTAGCACAACTGTAAAATGTTTGATTTAAGTTGTATGGAAAATCTCAAGATACAAAATACTATTTTCCCCGTCCATTTAATTAAAGTAAGGTTATTAAAAAATATAGTTTGAATGAATTGAAATTATATGGGATTGAAATGCCAATTTTTCTCAAATGAATTGAACTCATTCTATTTATTCTCTAGACAAAAAAAATAAAAAAAAATAAAAAAAAGAAAGAATTGCCAAATTATTTTTAAATCAACTCAATCCATTCCTTCTTTATATAATGAATTAAATTCTTCTGTATAATTGTTTTAAATGGAGTGAGAGAGAAACTCAAACCTGATGAGTTCGATTTATTTTTTTTGTTCAGTGAATATTACAAGACCTGGGGGTTATGTGATTGTAACATTATCATTATGTAGAGTCTAGTTAGGTCAAAATATAAAAATTTCTCCATCTGATTGCTGGTCCTCTGAGTAACATAGTTATGTGACTAACATTTACTCACTTATGTCCGTGTTCTATAGGATGGGCAGGGACATTGCGTATGATTGCTGGTCTTGCGACTTGCTTTGTGCTGCTTCATCACCGGAAGTATATAGAATTAATTTAGAGCAGGTAGAGAATCTTGTAATGTTTGAATGAATTGCATTTTCATTTCAAGGCATCATATTCCTTGTTTCTAATTGGTGGATGCTTATTTTGGGGACTTAAGGCAGCAATAAGCATTACAATTGAGCTTGTTGCTATTCTGAAAATTTTGATTTCATATTTTGCAAGCTGATTGTGCCATGATGCGTTTCCATTTTGTAGCTTTTATATTACAATTTTTGTTCCATGTGTGAACCAACAAGGGGAATGGTATTATTTCTAATAAGCAGAATCTGGACAATCTTTAAATGGACACACTTGTTTCAGTTTTACTGAATAACAGGTCAGTCGACTGACTTTATAAGAATGGTGTCGTACAGACAAGTAACAAGATGAGGATACATGAAGCAGAAGAACCTTCTAAGCCAATGAGATACATGTTGAAATGCTAATATATTTGTGTAAATCCTCACACTAAGTTGGAGATAACATTAATGGTCATTTTTAATGTTCTTTGTTCATAATTTTTTGCAGGATTGAGTTTTATAATCTTATTTCCATAAAAGTTACTTCCACATCGTCATGGCAGTCAAAGCAAAAAGTAGATAATTCATTTTGAATTGCGTTGGTGTGATGATATAATTTAAGTTTCAGTGTGCACCACAATATAACTTGTATATCCTTTTCTTATTCATGCATAATATATTACTTGTGTTTTTTTCTTTACTAGCTTCAGTCACTCTTTGAACATCATTTTATGTTCATATCTGCAAGCCATATTACGGGTTAGTTCCAGTAAATTTCTGAAGGTTATTACTGAAACAACTCCTCTGTTTTATCTTCAGGGACGATTTCTTTCTTCACTCAACACTCAATCGCTAGCTTTAAATGTAGTTTGTCGGAGGTTGCTGAATTTTACTCTAGCTCCACATTTAATTTGCATGCTAATTATCTTCTCGGTCTGATATTTGCTTGGGCATTACTGAGCCATTCGTTTCCTGATTTCAGCAAGCTTCATGGGTTGGTTGCTTGTGGCGGTGAAGACGGTGCTGTCGAGTGTTTTGACACGAGAATGAGATCTTCAGTTGGTAGAATAAATGCCGTTGCAACTTCTGGTGATACCGATGAGGTATAGCTCTTGTCTGTTGATCCAAATATATGAGAACTGATTTCTATAGAATATTTCGTTTTTTTTTATTATTGAGACAGATAAGTAATTATTTTCTTCCATCATATTTCTGAATTAAATTTGATAGCCAAGTTTTGTAAAGTCAGTTTTTTCCGAATTGGTGATGCTTATTGATATGATTTTGATTCACAGGTTTTGCTTAAAAGAGATAAATAGGTTTAGCTGTGATCTCTTTTCCTTTCATGATATTCATTTAATTCTTAGTCTTGTTCTTTTATTTTCTTCTTTTGGCTTTTTTTGGTCCTTGGCTTTCTTTGATGGGCTTTTTTTATACATCGTTTTGAAATTCATTTATGCCATTTTATTTGGTAGGTTGAATTGTGAGAGAGTGTGGCATCTTGTCATTTCTTTTTACCTATCTTTTGGATTCATGATCCTTTAATAATTTTGATTGGTTCTGCCTTTGATTTTGTATCCTGTATTTTGCATGCCTTGTAGGAAGTCACTGCCTTAGAGTTCGATGAAGAAGGGGGCTATCTCATGGCTGTTGGAAGCAGTGGTGGAAAGGTAACATGTTTATCCCATTTTTTTCATCATGTATCCATATTCTCCATCTCATTTATTTCTCTTGCATCTCCAGCTTTTCCTTAGCATGTTATGTGTATATGTGGTTTTAGGTGTTGGAATTTAATTTTATTGAATTAAATTCACATGGTACATGGAATGGGCAGTGGGATTCAGTTGGGTGAAATTTTCATTTGTGGAAAAAGGGGGTCCTGAAGATATTGGTCTGAAGCATTGTAAAGGAGAAGCTGGTATCAGGCCTTTGTAATGATCAGGATTTATTGCAATGTCTCTGGAGGTGCATGCGTCATACAAGCATGTTTTTTCATGTACTAATAACTCCAAATAATCCATAGTTTGTGAGAATTTCAGTGAACACTTGGCACTACTCCAGAACAGTGATTCACTCCTCCATACTATTAGTTATGAAGAGATTTAGGCTTCAGGAGGTTTGCCTTCTGTTTTGTGGCACTATATCAAGGCTATTGGTAATGCAGTCCGTTTTGTCCCTGTAAATAGAAGGGAGACGGGGTCGACATCAAAAGTTCAGTTCTTATTTCTTTTGTCTTGCACATTATCTTTTGGCATGTCATAAGACAGGGTGCACGTCTGACAGCTTTCAAACAGAATGCTAACGGCAGACTGATGAGTGCATGTTGGTTCCTTCGGATCATTTGGAGAACCAATTTATCTATGGATGGATCCCACTGAACTTCACAGGGAAGATGGCAAGTGGAATAACTATGTTATGATGTGTTTTGAAGTCCCTAAAGCTAATATATAGTGAAAATAGAGTCGGAATGGGAAAAAATTTAATAAAAGTAGGCGTATGTTGTATGTAGGCTGGAGCAACCATTGCTTACTCGCATTTCAAAGTTCATGCACCGCAAAGAGGATTATGATGAGTTAAGTGTTAAAAAAAGGGTCAGCCTTGATGAGTTAAATGTTAAAAAAAAAGGGTCAGCCTTGATAAGAATGAAGCTCAAATGATGATGGCAATGGCAATGATAGTAATACAGTAATATTAATTGCTATTCCCTCTTCCTTTGTGAAAACACTGGGTGTCTGAGAGAGGTCTCAGTAGTCAACAGATCTATGTAAACCATTACTTTCTTGTTTTCTGCTAGTTTTTTTTTGTACACTGGTTTTGGTTCAATGACATCTAACAATGCTGGCTTTTCATTGTTTTTGTTCTTTTATTTTTCATACATTTAATTCATGTTTTCCTTCTACCTCTTAATTTGTTGTTTAACATGCAGGTTATGCTTTATGACTTACGATCCTCAAACCCTATACGTGTTAAGGATCACATGTAAGAAAATCTGAACATGTTCGTCTCTCAATAATCATTGTCTTTCTTTGTGTTTTGACTCATTAATCATGGAAACCACTTTATGTTTATGAAGGTATGGCAGTCGGATATTGGACATTAAGTGGCATCGTACACTAAACTCAGAACAGCAGAAACTAATTACTACAGATAACCATGTTGTTAGGATATGGGATCCTGAGACTGTAAGGAATCGCCCATTACCCTTTTCTGTTTTAAGTTCATTGGACTTTATAATTTTAACTAACTATTACATCAGTTATGAGCTTGATTTAAGTGATGAACTTGCAATGAAAATTATGAAAAAATGGAAATCTGAAACTGGTTTTTATCACTGTATACATATATTTGTAATATGACTTGCCTTTTCATTTTAATCACTAGATTCTTTAAGAAGATTGTTTTTTCTATACACTTTTCTCTTCTTTATTTTGGTAAGAAAGAACTTTTAAATTAGGTATCCTTAATATTTAAATAAGTGTCCTAAGTAAATGAAATGCTGCATGTTGTAAAACCCAAAGTGGCTATAAAGGTTGCTCCTTGGTTTTGAGGCACCCCCAAAAGCAGCGTACATATTTCCAAAAAAAAAAATGTAATCAGGTCAGTGCTAAACACGCCAGCAATTACTGAGTTGGCATCCTTTGCTTTATTTTGTGCATGTATCAGTTCAGAGACATTTTTTGGTCTGCCCTCAACATATGTATTTAAATCTTACCGTCGGAAAAGTTGATAGGTTTCATGAAAGTTTATGAGCCTGCGTGAGTGTGGGCATAGTGTGAGTTTTTAACATACAAATAATCCAAGAAAAAAAAATTAAAATGCATGAAGTTCATAAATAATTATAGCAATTAGCGCATAAAGAAAAAATAAGATGGGGAAAATAATTATTATGAAAAGACAAACAAAATCTTCAAAGGAACACCAGTTCAAAAATAATTAAGTGATGGCAAACTAAGCAAATGTTATCGAACTGAATGGATCAGTTGTAGATCATCTATTGAAAAGGTAATCTCATCCAAGGGAAGATCATAATCGGTTGGATGAGTTGTCTCACTAATCTTGTTATCTTTATGAACTGATTGAAATGTGTTACTTGTCAGGGAGATGGCATGACTAGCATTGAACCTACAGCTGGTACAATAAATGACACATGTGTGTTCAGCAACAGTGGCTTGATGTTGTTGGCCCTGGATTGTGGCCAAATACCATCTTACTTCATACCTTCGCTAGGACCAGCTCCTAAATGGTGTGCCCCGCTTGAAAATCAAACGGTGTGGATCATCCACTTTATATGCATGTCAATTTGATGTTTTAAGTCCTGATATTTGTTTATCACATTGTTTATGTTATGTTATTTGACTTTAATTTTCTAGGAAGAGCTGGAGGAGGAAGCACAGCCTTCCATATACAATGATTTCAAATTTTTGACAAAAGAAGAGCTTGAGAAATTGAATTTGACAAATCTTATCGGCACGAATCTTCTAAGAGCATACATGCATGGATTCTTTGTTGACTATCGGTTGTATCGGAAGGTAAGGCTTTTTGACCTCCCTACTATCTTCCATGTTCCATCTGGAAAACTCTTTAGGGAAGCTTCCTGTGATGCTAGTAATGTAGGGTGTATATATATATATATATAAACCACTTGTATGCCATTTTTTTTTCTTTCCTTAGTCCTTACCTGAATTCTTCTTTTGTGATTCATTTGGAGAAAAAGTGTAGGCATGAAAATTGTACGAAAATGGAAAGCAACAATCTTTTCTCTGCTTGTTTTGGTTGAATTGGAAATACAAGGAAAGAAAGATAATGATAATTGTGTTGTTGGTTAAAAATGAGAGAATATAACATATTGGTAAAGAATAGACGTAGGAAAATGCTTTGACATTTATCCAGTATTTTTTCCCCCTTACCTTTAACTTTCCCTTACCTGAAATTTTTATGGCGTGAACCTGTTAATGAAGGCATATGCTTGGCCAAGGCATGTTACGCGATGGAAGTAGTAACTTTGTTTTATTATTTTTTTTCCAGTCTTTGTTTTCTAATATCACTAGCGATAAAGTGCATGCATTGCACCTCCATATATATAAAAGTTTTATAATGTTTACACATAAAAATAAAAATTTGGATTTTTCTATTTCTAATAAGCAAGCTTATAAAAATTTTGACTGACTTAACTATTATCTATTAGTATACACACACACCCCAGATGATCATCCTCTCTTTTTTGAATATCTTGGCTCTTTTCGAACTCCATTTAACACGCTACATGAGATCATGTTTCTATTATTTTTAGTGTTTTCTAATAATAAATTATAAAGGTTAATAATACAATGAGGTTCTCAAAAGAAAAGTCTACATTTTTATCGTAAAAGCTTATGTTAATATATGGAAAAAAAAGGCTGGAGTTGTTACAAGTCTAATTGGATATTCTATATGACAAGTGTGATTAGTGAGTTATTACACCATTGAACTAAAAGAAAGAAATAAAAATATAGGATATTATTGGTATGTTATAAAATTAGCAGATAAAAGAAAAGTGTTATTTTCTTTAGGACCCAATTATTATAAATTTTCTTTTATAAAGTAAATTGCATAATTTCTTTTAGGAAAAAAATTATATTAGTTCTAAATTCTATCAAAGTTATTCTATGATTATAACTGTTGAAGAGAGAGTTCAGTAAAAACTGTTGAATTACAATAGAAAATACAGTATCTGTGGTTCAAGAACCAACTTAAATTATTATGCACTTGCTTTTTGCTAATGACTGAAAAAAGGAAGGTTCAATGGCTAGTTCCCCATACAAAAGCAAAGGCTATGTTTAGTTGTAGATACACTAGTGCTTACGACTAGGTGAAAAATGAATACATGGCAAATAGGTGTAACATCATGAAGGATTTTAGTATTGGTGCAATTAAAATATCTTTTTTTCCTTTTCCCTATTGTGCTTTGGTATACGGTATGATTATTTATGTGGAACTATATGCAGGCAAAACGAATTGCAGATCCTTTTGAATATGAGGATTTCATAGAGCAGCGGAAGAAAGAGAAACTTGATAAAGATCTTGCCACTAGAATAACGGTCAGCCTTGTATCCTAATTATTCTTTGTGAAGTTATCATTTCATTCACCGCTTCTCATCACTAACATTTGAATTCAATTTGTTTTTTATGTCATCTTCTTGTGCAACATTTACTGCTATGTGCATAAGGTGATCGGATTTGATAGTCTATTTTGTCACTAGTTATTGCTTTATTCACATATTTAGGTGAAAGATTGATACTTGTTGAGTATTCAGTGTCATGTTCTGCTATGTGAATCTTGACATCTTTGTTTCAACAAAAATAAATTCTCATAAATAATGTTGACACTCGACATTTTCTTGTAAATTTTTTCTCTTATCTAAGGGTAATTAACATTTTTGAACCTTTTTTATATGCCTTGGATGGTAACATCTTTTATTCAAAATTTTTTTGATAGTTTTATTCAAAATTATTGATGAAAACACAATAATGTTTGGCCTTCTTATTGATAGAGATATATCTTGTTTTAAGACCATCCCCAAGTAAGAGAATAATCTTAATAATGATGTATTCTTTTAAGAAAAAACACAAACTCTCATTTTTTTCATTGAACCTACTTTGACTTTCTGATGTTTGGAGTCTTCATATGAATTGAATAATGTTTTCGGGTTTGGTTTGAAGACAATCCTATGGCTAGAACCCATTCTTTTGAATGAGTCTAGATTTTATGCTAAAATATTGAATCTCTCTATTTCATGCTTTGCTAAAAGTTGATCCCACCCCAGGCACGCTCTCTATTTATATATCGTTTTAATATTTTCTCTGCACAGTTATATTATTTGACTGATACAATAATATATTCCATATCTGTAATTTTTGACCATCCAAACGCACTAATTGTACACTCTAGGTATTTGCAATAATGAAATCAAAAACAATAGTGATGCATTTCCATGTCAAATTGATATTGGAAAGTGTTTGTAATGGTATCTGATAAATCTAAAGCCACAATGATGATAAATTTCTGTGATTTCAATTCTCAAATTTTTTTACCGTATCTGATCAATTAAAATCCATGTTTACTTTGGAGAGAGGTGATGTTACACTGGTATTTTCTCATTGAATCATACCCATTATTTCTTCATATATGTAATTAAGATTGTGATGTACCGCATGTTTCTAAAACTGTGTGTAAAGAAAATTGCTAAATAGGATAAATGGATCAAATTGCTGGAAGTAGTTTTGTTACTGTATTTTATTTTTGGCTTTCGAGTTTGTCATGGGAATAGAGAGGAGTTGCTCTAATTTAGTTGGTTAGATTATGAGCTTTTTTTTTTCCAAATGCCGATAAGGGAAAAAAACTCAAAATTTAGCTTAATATCGCAGTTGGTTCTTTAACAATTTCCTTCCCTTTTTTCC
This sequence comes from Flueggea neowawraea, assembly GCA_948243855.1. Taxonomy (NCBI): domain Eukaryota; kingdom Viridiplantae; phylum Streptophyta; class Magnoliopsida; order Malpighiales; family Phyllanthaceae; genus Flueggea; species Flueggea neowawraea. The sequence continues at coordinate 5,813 of CAODLS011727898.1, read as the reverse complement.
TGCAGAAAAAGGTAAAACTTCCGAAGGTCAATCGCAAACTTGCACAAGAAATTCTGGAAAAGGAAGAAGTTGAAAATGAAAAGAAAGGTGCTGATGAAAATGAAACCAAAAAACGTTCCAAGACAAAGAAAGGGCTTAGTAGTGAGATATTGCAAGATGAGAGATTTAAATCAATGTTCTCAAAAGAGGTATGATTTTGAATTTCAGCAACTATGCAATTTATTGTTTGTGCCCATGTGATCGGCTTATTTCATGGTGGCAGTTGAATCCTTTCCAAATAGCAATATTAGGAAATGAACTAATTTTTATCAAGCTTAGGAGTGACAGGCATTAATAAGTTTAGCAAAATTTGTATTTTCTGGAAAATTAGTATTGTATCCCTTGCTAGATCGATAGGTGCTTGTATGCTTTAAGCTATTCATTTCATCTTGAAGCATTGCAAAAGCTTGTATTTGGAAATTATAAAAATTGTTTGTAGAATCAACGGGACGGGGGGTGGAGCGCAACAGCAGAATGTTATTTGGCGGCTTGAACTCCTTTCTTGTTATTTAAAATTTTTAGATTCATTTTTATTCATACCTAGTGTAGAAATCTTGTAACTCATTATTTACCATGGACTGCATGTTTCCAACTATATTGTGGAATACTATAATTGCTACTGTATATGATTTTTATTCTTTTTGGTTCTATTCCTTTTTGCAGTTGTGTAACATTTCTGCTACTTTTTCTGTGCAGGACTTTGAAATTGACATGCAATCAGTGGAGTATTTGGCGTTGCATCCAATGGCCAGCAAGAAGCAACCCTCTTTGCTCGAGGAACATTTTGAACCTGTTATGGAGGATGATGAGAATCCAAGTGACTCTGATGCTTCTGCGGCATCTATGTCATCAGATGATGAGCCTGGAAATGGAAGTAATAAATTGGAAAAGAAAGCACGAGTTCCAAGGTAAGGTGTATTCATGTGTTCGTAAAGCTTATTGCCATCATCCCGGTTGAATTTGGCTGTCGTCTGTTTAAGGAACTAGACGCATGTTTGTGCGCACGCACATGCCTACAAGTGTAGTTTTGAGAAAAGTGAGCGACGCTCCATAACTGATAGCCACTAATACAGTTTTGACTATCAAATATTCTTGTGAAATTCTGCAGACTATATGAAGTGAAGGACGAGAGGCATGCAGAGGCATTCTGGAACCGAAAATCACTGAGGAAGGAGGACTCTCTTCCCATGGGAGAGAGGTTAGCAGCTCTGGGTGATGACCAGCAGAATACTGGTCTCCCAAAGAACGTAAAATTAGGACCAGGAGGATCACGGGAAATTTCTTTCGTTGCTAGAAGCTCAGCAAAGTACAAGGAGGACAAGGAAGATAAAGAACAGCCACATAAGAAGAGGCGCGGGGTTCAATCATTGGGGCTGAAGTCAGGTGGATCAGGGTTCAGAGGCCGTGGTGGAGGGCACCGGGGCAGGGGAAGAAGTGGCAGAAGATGAGATGTCATTCTTTCAGGTGCAAGTGATTACTTGCAATCCGGTTAGCAGTGACAAATATTTCTCTGCACTTGCTTGCAGGCCGGCATGTTATTTGCATAGGAATGCCGAACTGCAAAAAAAATTTACTCCTCGCATTGCTTCTCTCTTTGCTCTCTCCCCATATTCCTAAGTTATGCGGAGTGGTTTCTTTAACAGTTCTTTTTTTTTTCTTTTTTTTTTCAATCTTTTTGTTGAGAGAAATTGAGCCGAGTGGGAAAAGACTTCACATAACGGAACAATCTCAACTTGGTTGGGTTTTGAGATTGATTAACTTTGGTCAGCCTTCTTAGTATTGTTTCGAAGCCAATCAATGAAAGAGAACTCTTAATAAACTCTTAATAATTCTCTGAAGTTGACGACATAAATTTCTAATTAAAAACAATTAATGAAATAACATGTGACAGAAAACAAAATGAAACAAATTAATGGCACATAGGCAATCAATGAATGGAAACTCTTAATATTTTTTTATATTAATAACTTAAATTTATTGCCACCTAACAAAATTAATTATGCACTGTTAGATGGTAAATTTTTTTAGAATAGATTGTTCATTTGTGGTCCAGATCAAAAGAATTGAAGAGTTTGAGGTATTTTTTCTTGTGTGGTAGACATGGGTGTTTGAAGAAGTGGTAAAATTAGTTAAAGAAATTATAGTTAGAAGAAACATTACATGAGATTATAAAATATGCATTGAAAAGTTTAATTTACTTTCTTTGTATTTTTTTGAAAAAAAAATTAAAATTGTAATTCACTTGCTTTGTCTTTTCTTGAAAGAGAAAAAAAAAAAAAGATATTACAATATGGTGGAATGAGGGAAAAAATTGGTGAATTTAGAAAGGGTTGAACATAATTTTTGAGCTTGTTATAAGGGCATAAGAAATTGAAATGTAACATTCAATAAAGTAAAAATTGCAAATAGTTTACTGCCAAATTATTGTTTTCTTTCACAAATGTATTTGTTACTGGTTAGTGTTGAGTTCAATTTTGATGATAATGTTTACAAAACATCCAGGTGCAGATTATGTGATTTGGTTCAGTAACGCATGTTACGCATACGCAAGCAAGTGGAGTCCTTAAGCACATGAGATATTCAAGTTGGCTCCTACGCATGCAGATTACTGACTACGCACGTTAATTTTGTGCAGATATTCACTGGGCAAGTTAGAACAACTTCTAAGCACGAAGAGTTGGGGCAAAGCACGCAGTGCTTGGAAATCCGAAGACAGTGAGCTTTACTAAAATTTGATTACACACGCAAAGGGCATGCAACGCACATAGTCGGGATTTCAATTTGAAGATATGGATTTCTGAGAAGGCACAAATTTCAAGGATGAGGCACGTAGATCCTTTGGTTTAATGCACGTATATGAGTAGAGGTGCAATCTTGAGGCTACGCACGTTGCTGATACACAACGCACATAGATTAGATTAACACAAACTCTGATAAAACGGTTAGACGCTCATCAGCATTTCAAATTTGAATATTCCTAACCCATGTTGACGTCGAGAATCAAATGTGTGATTTTAGAAACAGATAACGCACGTTGCAGAAATGTCTACAGCATGCAGAAGTTGTTGTCCAAAACGTAGTGCTAAGACTAAGCACGTAGAAGCCAATTTGCACAAGGCAGGGAATACTAAAGTTCAGATAAGGCACGTAGATTGCATATCAATGCACGTTGAACTCTGATGAACTCAATGCTTATGCACGTAGATGATGTGACATCATGACAATACATAATTTTCTAATTACTCACGACGACTATATTCTTGATTTCAATGGGTACAAATTTCAAGAGACCTACAAATAGATGTCTCCAACACAAGAAGATGTTAGAGAGAAACTTTGGCGAAACTTTACTATCTTTGTTTCTCTCATTCTCATTTTATACCCACTATTGCCATTATTACTTGCTATCATTCTTGGGTTGGGTTTTAAATCTATGTTTTTCAGATCACAATTTGTAACAATCAAAGTATTTGATTGAGAGTTGAATATGTTTTCTTGTTGAGCCTTTGAAAGTAAGGGTTTGAGGTTTTCCTTGTTTTGTTTCCTCCGAAAAATAAGAGGTTGTAACGGTTTCCTAGTTGAGCCCAAAAAAACTAGAAAGTGTAACAATTTTCTTGTTGAGTCCGTAAAAATAAGAGGTGTAATGGTTCCCCTCCATCCGGAAGTGAGGAGATAGTAAATTAAAATTCTCTAGGGGTTTTAGAGGAGTGGACGTAGGTCAAGGAGGACTGAACCACTATAAATCGAATTTATTTTCTCTTCCCTCAACTCATTTATTTTATCTTGCATTGCGTTTATATTATGTGTGGATTGGATTTTTGGTTTTGAGTTGCTTCCGCATTTCAGTTTTTGATTTGTGATCAAAAGAACTTATAGAAAGTTTAGTGTTTGTTTTGATTTGCAATAGATTATCAATAAGATTTTAAACTTGCTTAAAATTCAATTCACTCCATCTTGAATAACCATCTTTAAGACCAACAGTTAGTAGAATAATAGAAATCATAGAAAGTCTACTAGACAAATGTTTTGAATGAACTTCGGATTGAATAGACATTCTTTTGTTTACACATTTGTTTTTAATTTAGAGTAAAACTTTACACAATTTTGTAATCTTACTATTGATAATCTTATTATTATAGCTTTGGAAAATTGTGGCATCCATTAGAAATGTGACACATTTTTCTAATTTTGTGTAATATGAGCGGACACAATTTTCAAACGAGAACATAATTTTTTATTTTTGTATCATACGAGGACACTAGTTGGAAATTTTGGTAAGCATAGGAGGACACAATTTTGGAGAGGTAACACTTTAAAAAATTTTATGTCACAGGTAGGCACAATTTTTTATTTTTGTCATATCAAAAAATTTTGTCCATCAAACGAAGACATAATTTTACTACAACGGCACAATTTAGAAATTTTGTGTCACAAGTGGACACAAACAACTTTTCAAGTTTGTGTCCAGCATTGGAAAATTGCGTCCATCAAAGAAAGGCACAATTTTATGATGTTGTGTCCCGCACTGCAAAATTGTGTCTTTCGGCGGAGTACACAATTGGATAGGACAACACAATTTTACCAAATTGTGCCGCAATATAACACAATTTTTAAATTTTTTGTCCTCGGGAATTGCCGTCCAAAAACAACAGCCTAATTGCAATTCTGATTTGAAGACTTTGTCGAAAAATCAATGCAGCGTTAAATGAGCCTAAGAACCAACTTGCTTCTACTTAGAATAACATGAAACGAAGGGATGGATTCAGGTTGTAGAGATTTGGAGTATGAGCTCGGGGATTTTGTTTATTTTGAATTTTGTGTCCCACATCGAAAAACTGTATCCGTCACAGCAAGACAATTTTATGAGGGTGCCACAATTTTGTACATTCGTGTATCTTCTAGATTCTCCAATTTTTGTCAAGCATTGGGAAATTGTGTCCATCACCAAAGGACAATTTTTCAAGATCAACACAATTTGGACAAATTGAGTAAAAGAAAACCACCATTTATTAATTTTGTGGCGCACATCCAAAATTGTGTCCCTAACAGGAAGACACATTTTTAAGATACTTACACAATTTTATAGTTTTGTGTCCCATGGAAACAATTTTGCAATGGTGGACACAAAATAACTCAGCTGCGGCATCACTTGTTTCATAAATTCTGCTCAGTAATTCAACATCCTTGGACATAACCATGTCCAGATAAGCTTCAATTCCCAAGCCCAGCTCGCATTCTTCGAGAATCTACCAACTTTGCTTCCTTTTCATCAACCCATCATCTAGACTCTGCAAAACACAAAATCACGTAAAAACACAGAAAATAAACAACACAGCACAAAAATCAATGAAATAGATGTTAGTCTAGGTGCCCTAAGAGCCAACCATTGAGAGCACCACATAAGTAACAATAACAAAATATAAAAGACATGTTTTCGTTTCACTAATTAATATGATAGAAGAATCATTTTGGTTGGTATGATTAAATCAACGAAACGATGTTCATGATATAGTAGGTTCACACCTTGTGTGTCATGGGTGGCTGAGAATATATCGGTACTTGAACACTATATCTAAATATTCATAGTTAATGATTGTCGGCATTGGGGGTCGACAATCAGTGAGGCTATTACATGATTTGGTTGGTTCCATTTCTCCAAGGAAAGTAGTTATGTTATATCTAGGTCAAACGTGTAGGCACACAATTAAGCGTTAATGTGGGTGCCGGACTGATCCGTTGTTAAGAGACTACATGGTAAATTACATAAGTATCAA
>CAODLS011727861.1:0-13812 GCA_948243855.1 Flueggea neowawraea | reverse complement strand
TTTATAGCAAAACTGTAATTTGCTGTAAACAGAGAAAAATGCATCAGGATGTTGCTAAATGGGTATGAATACATTTCATGTGAGTGATGCAGTACTTGACCATTTCCTACAATGGGAGATGAATTCGAGTTCAGTGACCATGAATTTTGCAGACTATGATTCTAGGGGTTATGTCATCATATTACATAAGGAATTTGGATGGCTAGAATCTACCAGAAAAATATTCCGGATTCTGATTGAATGTTTGAAAACTGGAAACTATCGCCAACTTTGCGGCACATTGGTGCTTCAAAAGGGAAGTGAAAGCTCAAAACAAATTATGGATTAGCTTAGACTTTGCACGGGCAAACTCATTTACTCTTTGTTTATTGTGATGGTTGGATTTTGCAGATTCTTGTCTAGGTATTGCTGTTGCAACTGAGCCTGAGAACTATCTATTGTGGTATGTCGTTAATATGACAACCTTTTCTGTTCTTTTTTTCTTTTTATAAGTTTTGGCTTTTCGTTGATTTGTCTTATCATTTTCATTTGTTTCTTCTGCTCTCTAGAGACTTGGATCAGAGTGGAACTAAGTGTAACATATTAGAAAATGGTGATTTTCTTAGACTTCAATTATAATGCTTGATGATTACGCTGCGAAATACTAAAAGTAGCTTCAAAATACTCACATTTGTAGTAACTTCTAAGAAGCCTTTCATTTTATTGTTGTCATCATTATTCTAGGTAAATTCCAAACATGAACACCTTGAAAAATCTGTAAACATCTTTTGAGGCTTGTTTCCATCTGTTGAACATGTTGTCGGGCAAGATTTTGTTACAATGAATTTTCTATTTCAGGTGATGTTAATTGGCTGCATCCTGGAATACTTACAGTTTGAAGATTATAATTTTTTTTTCTCCTGTTGTTGGTTTAATTTGTGCAGGCTTGTGAGATGCACATTAAATTGTTACTTTTGATAAGGCAGGTTATAGTTTTATGTTCATCAGGATGGCCTCAAAGATATGATAAGTGATAACATTGAAAAACAAATATTATCATGCTGGAAATTACTCTCAGTAACCAATTTCAATTTTTTTAATTTATATTAGTTTACATATATTCTGTATAGCTGAGCAGTGCCATACAATTAGTTTCATTACCAAATCCAATTAGAATTGGGTTTCACAAATTACAAATGTGCTGCTTAGAGAATAATTCCGGATAAAAATCACACTTTTATTAGAAAAATAAATACTGAATTCGACAAATGTCATTCAAATTTTTAACAATAAAAAATGTCAAAAAAAATAAACACAATATGAAAAATATTATTTTTGGGAGAAATCTTAATATTTTCTCGAAAAAATGATTTCCAACAAAAAAAATCTGATTTTCCAAAAGGTCTACAATGGTGTACACAAGTGTTTAAAAGGTGGTTCACAGTTTTTTTAATAAGAAATTTGATTTAATAATTTTCAGTTGACTGTTTTAAATTAATTGTACAACTGTTTTCCGTCGGTTTACACGATATTTATAAATTTTAATTTATACAGTGGTTGTCAATTTGGTGTACAATAAGTATACGTGTATAGAGGTATACACAACTTAAAATTTAGGTGTTCAAAAGTGTACACAATTTAAAATTAAGTCTACAAAGGGTTCAAAGGTGTACATGAGAAATTAAGTCTACAAAGGTGTAAAAGAGTGTCCATAAGTGTACAAAGTTATTGTTTTTTAAACTTGATGTAATTACATAAAAACCAACAATTTTAGGGACTAAATCAACAAATTTTCATACAACAAACTCAAACATTACTGAAACACCAAAACATCAAACCCTAACAAATGAATTGTTGCCACCCTAAAACATCAAACCCTAGATCTACATTGTCGCCACCTCACCGCCACTGACTTAGTTAACTTGATGCCTCCAGACGCTGTCAAAAAAGACAAGAGAAACCGAGGAGTGAGAGAAGAGAAACCGAGGAATGACGAGAGCGAGAAATCGAGGAGAGAGAGCGACGAGAGAAGAAACCAAGACGGAGAAGAAATAGATCTCCGACGAGAGAAGAAAGAGAAAGTGAGAGCGACGATTAGAGAGAAACTGAGACAGAGAGCAAACAGATCTCCAATGATGAGAGAGAAACCGATGAGAGAGAGCGATGAGAGAAGAAAGATAGCGACAAGGAGAGGAAAGGAAAGAGATAGGAAAAATATAGAGAGAAGAGTGACAAAATTAAGAGAGGAGTGGTTAAGGTTTGGAGGGGAGAGAGAGGAAGAGAGAAAACGAAAGGGAGAGAAAACAAGAAGAGAAAAAAATTAAGAAATTGAAGGAAAGAATGATGATGCATCGCAAGTGCACGAGAGTTGATCGTAGTAATAAAAACCTAAGAGGTATTCCCCGGTATCATCTCCATAGAGAACGAGTCTAATTATGACTAAGAAATAAAGTAAAAACAAATAAAAACATCAAGTAGTTTGTTTTTGGGGTTTTGAAAATAAAGTAAGCAAGAAATTAAACATAAGTAACTCAATAATATGAAAATGTTAGGGCTTTCGAGATAAAACCAAAGATTTAGTTGCTAAATGAATGAAAATGGGTTTTAACAAAAGGGTGTGAGTGTTCTCTCCACAAGACTAACCCAATGACTCTCTCGAGATCACTGAAGTCGTACCTACACTTTCTAGGAGGGTCCTTTCGGCCTCACCTAGTAAAGTTAGGCCCATTACTTGAGGAATTTCATCAAACACCTTGTAGGCATATGTATATTTCTATCCTAAAACCATACAAGTTCTATGCAAGTGACCTAACCCAAACTTTTTCTTTCGATTCATCACTTGGACTTGTTAAAAACAACATTGTGGTGATCAATCACAACATCATTCAATCAATAACAAGTCATACAATCAACACCAATAATAAATTTAGCAATATAGCATAATAAACAATAGATATAACAATAAAAATACAATACCCATAATATTAATCATCCATTAAGGCAACATCAAATCCAAAGTTTACATCTCTAAAACCCTAACAAGGAAACTAAGCTAACATAATTATAAAATAAAGCATAAAATAAGAAATGTAAATCCTAAACATAATTTCTAAACAAAGAAAAAGAAAATAAAATGGAAGAATAAAGTTTCTCTCAATTAGTGATGAAAGCCCTCTTCAAATCCCCTTCTCTTTCCTCTTTAATGCTAGAATTCTCCTTGAAAATTGATGAGAGAATGATTTTCTTCCTTAATGTGTGTGTGTCTCCAATGATCCAAAAAATAGTGTGGAAAAGGAGTATTTATTATCTTTTTTGTCCCTTACAAAACCTAGTAAAGTCCTTCCAAAAATGCCCTTGAGACGTGATTTGGTCCTCATAAGTTTGGCTTTTTCCGTCACATTCTCTCTCCTTATCTGCAGCATGTCACAGCCGTGAAAAATGTGTGTCCAATAGTGTGTGACGTCCTCCCTTGGTCATGGTCGTGAAACTTCACTCTGACTGTCGTGACCACTTTCTTCCATAATGCACCACTTTTCTTCTCTTGTCACAGTCATGAGACTTGACCATCACGGTCGTGACACTCCTTATTTCCTTGTCTCCTTCATTTTCTTCATGCTTTCATGAGATGGTTTGAAGCCTTTTTGCTTTGCATCATTTTTTCATCATTTCCAACTTCTTTTCTCCAATTTATTTCATCTTGCACACATCACAAACATCATATATATTTTACCATAAAAGTATAATTTATATGATGAAATTATACGCATTCTTGCTCGATTATCAATGTAAATTTAGGATACATCAAATTTTCCTGCACTTACTTATTTACTTGTCCCCAAGCAAAACAATTCCAATTGCGGGAAAAGAATAATTCAAATCAAAGAAGCAAGAGAATTCTTATACTATGCAAGTATGCTAGTATAATGATTAAGAGAGGCATGCAATGCTATTCATCATTTACAAAAACCCAAACCTTGACATTAAGAAGTTGTAATTTTGAGAGTTTATCTATCAAATCTCCTAATTCATTGGCATCTATAAAGCTTATCTCCCATATTCCTAAGTTCAAACACATTTCCTTTGTTTTGGAACAAACTTGGCCTCATTTATTCATTATGCATTAATAAGTGTTTTCTTTCACCATTCATTTCATTTGCTTTATCCAATTGATTACTTCCTTCTTATTTTTTGGTGCTCTAAACACAATCAGCGAATTAAGGGTCCCTACATAAAAATGCATGTTAATGATTCCTCGGGTGTGCTAACCTTTTCCATTACAAGGTTGGGGCCCTATGTTCACCCTTAAATATAAAAGTTTTACCATTTCAGACATTTAGAATTAAGCACTTTTCATTCAGTTAGAAGCCAAGTTTATTGCCAAAATTTTCAAACATAATTCAAGCATTTAAGCACATTTGATCAAAAACAACTTAGCAACAAGCTTGAAAGCCTTTTTTTATTCCCCCTCATATAGACTAAAGTAGTTGATAAAGAAACTCTCAATCTTGCAACCTAAAAATGCCAGTTTGAGGTTTAAGCAACTAACAAATAACATCAATTCCTCAATTAATCATGTTAAAAACATACTAACACATTACAAAATTCCTCCAATCAATTAAATCCAAATTCTATTCTTTTCAACTTTGATGGATTCTAAAAAAAATAAAGGACGATTTCAAGCAAAAATTCAAGCATTTATAGCAAAATTACACAAGCAAAGAATATAGAGCAATTAAGCATCAAGTAATCAATAAACCCCTCCCCTACACTTATTTTGAACATTGTCCCCAATGTTCAAAAAGTAAGTCCGGATTATTCCTAACAAAAACAATGAACAAGGGGACAAGTCCAAATTTCAATATTAAGCATAAAAATAAAGAGGGAAAAGGTTAAGGAAGCTTCTCTGTTATCCGTTTTGCTTGCTTTTGGTTTTTCCTTGTATGCGCAGCTCCAATTTTAGGCATAAGACAAGAAAAGGTTGTGGACACAATTGCACAAACATAAATAAAAGACATGTGATAATGCAAAAGATGGCATACACCACTCCTTTATTCAATGCAACAAAAACATAAAAGCAAAAACTAAAGGATACTCATAGTTTAACATCATTGCGTATGTGATATAGTTTAATGTTATTTCGGACGTGGATAATGGATCTATTTGGGACGCCAAATAGTCCTCTTGGGTGGTTCCTTTGTGGGTTTCAATCTTTTGTTATAGATTTTAATTGGTTTGTGGTCGTTAAGCACAATGTCAATAGCACCACATGCATGAATTTTAACAATTTGAAATGGGCCACACATTGGAATATGGGGGTTGTAAAGAAAGTGATTTTTAGGTGGAAAGTAGTATACCTTTTTTCCTTGAACAAACTTACCCATGGAGATGCAATCACTCTCTCCTCCTTTTGATGTAGCATTTTTGCTTTCAACCCCTTTCTTATCCTTGCTTTCAAATGAACTTGGTGGCTTCTTAAGCACGTGTTCCTTTGAATTCTCAATCCTTTTAGCACTTGGTTCTTTCTCACCATGAGTTTCACCAACTGAGGGCGCGAGTGAAGAGCTAGATAGCATGCAACATGTCTCCAAAGTGGGCATTTTGTTGTCATCATCATGAAGCAAAGGTGGGTGCACATTCTTGCCTACATAAAACTCCTCAACTTCCTTTCCCACATTAATAGATAGGCTTCCCTTCCTCAAATACATCACAACTCCCCTGGTAGCTAAAAAAGGTCTCCCAATTATGATGGGGGAATCAAAATTGCCTACCTTGACCAAAAGATTCTCCACAAGCCCAAGTAATTGCCTAGTTGTTCTATTCACTAGTTGATGGATCATATTGGTAGGAGTTAATGTACCAATCCTTAGCTTCTTGTAGGTGGAAGAAGGCATTATGTTGACTGAAGCACTTAAATTACATAATGATTGAACATGTTGCAAATTACCAAAGTTGCTTGGAATTGCAAAGCTTCCTGGATTCCTGAGCTTTGGAGGGTACTTTTTCAATATCACCGCACTACACTCCTCTGTGAGTGCCACTATGGAATACTTCTCCAATTTCTTCTTGTTGGCCACCACCTCCTTTAAAAACTTTGCATAGTTAGGCATTTGGACAATGGCCTCCAAAAAGGGTATGTTTAACTCCAACTTTTTGAACATCTCAAGTAACTTTATGAAATTAGCATTTTTGGTGTGATCTCTAAGCCTTTGGGGAAATGGGATGGGAGGGACATAAGGTTTGATTTCTTCCTGACTAGCCATTTTTCCCTTCAAGTTCTCGCCCTTCTACTCATTATTCACCTGTTTATTGTCAATTATCGACTCTTTATTGTCAACATTTGGCTTCTTCCCTACACTTGGCTCCTCAAATTCTTTTTCACTTCTCAAATTAATGGCCATCACACACTCCTTAGGGTTCATTTGGGATTTACTAGGCAGCTTCCCTTTCTCTCTATCCGAAATCGTCTTGGCTAGTTATCCCATTTGGAGCTCAAGGTTTTGGATAGTGGCTTGTTGGTGTTGGATGACTTGATCCACCTTGGCATCTATAGTTTCCATTTTAAACATAAATTATATAAAGAGGTCTTCAAGAGGTGGCTCTTGTCTAGTTTGGCTTGTTGGGATGGGCTTTCACTGTCTATGACATTGCCTGGAGCCACGACCGTAACCACTGCGGCTCCATCCCTACCCCCATGGCTTGCCTCTTTTGGGTTCTCTATTTAGTTTAAGCCATGGATTGGCTCACCAAGCCTTGGCTTCCATGGTAGAGGGCGAAGGCTGGGCAAAAATTCACTTTGATTTTCTTTACTTTGCTATGTTCAGAACGCCAATCGATTCGCTCTTTCTTTCTTTGTTTTGATTTTTCAAGTGGTTTTGCATGTTTGGTTGGCAAGAAAGTGAAGGAAAGTGAGGGAATTTTTTTTGTCGGTTTTTAGTTGGGTTAAATTAGTTGGGGAGGGAAACTGTGAGAGAGAGAGAGAGAGAGAAATAGAGAGACTGAGAGAGAAAGCAAGGAATAGAGAAAGAGTAAGTTGAAAGAGCAAGGCAAAGAGAGTGAGAGAGAAAGACAGAGAGAGGAAGAAATGAGATGAAAATTAATTAAAAAAAGAATGAGGTATGGTACTTTGGCATTTTCCATTAACAAAAATTGATGGCGTTAACAGCCAGAGACCCAACAGAATCCTTTTGAAAATTAAATGGCACAATTGGATAATATCTTGTTTATGTTGTGAGTTAAAGGCTTTGTGGGTATTATAAAATTCCACATTGCTTATTTGAGAGGTAGATGTAGTGTTTATATGTAGAAACACTAAATGGGCTTGGTGAAGGGGAAAATAAATAAAGCTCTCATGAGCATGTGAGTGGAGCTCCGAAGGGAAAATGGGCAAAATGAACCCCCTGCGCGTTAGAGGCCTGACACATTTTATTTTTTCGTCCAAAATTTAATCCCACATATTGTGTAAAATAAAACTTGACAGAAGCTTACATAGAAAACATGTTTTTGATTGTTTCTTAACCTGTGACATTCAAAGTCACGTTTTTGTGACTTGGTCTACATCTGAAATAATCAAAACCCATATCCTAGATTTTCTCCCTGATTTATAGTTACTACCCTCATGTTTTGCAACCATTAACATTCAAAATATTGCCTATAAAGGCAACCTTACTTTAGTTGCAAAATACACACTTCTTTGCATTCTTCCTTGCCTACTGGTGGGTTCTAAAATTATTACTCATGCTGCTTTCTGTTCCTCTATCCATTAGAGAAGACCTGTTTTTATCCTGAGGGGAATAAAACCCTTTAGGACAGTGTCCAACATGACTCAGGGTTTATTATTTTGGTGCTTTTTGCCGTAGCTGCTTCAACAATCTAAAGGGTTTTATCATGTTCATGTTGTTGTTGCCATGAAAGCTCCATAACAAAATGATGCCTCTACTGCTCCAATTGTTGTTTTTGTCTATGTTACTACTACTATCCAAGGAGGATCTACTGTTTCTGTGGTTGTTCCCAGTCCTCCTCAACCTATTATCCTTCCCCATGTTACATCCTCTCATGTGCCAATGTTTGCCAAACCATTTCCAGATGTTTCAAACATTGAGGTCTTTGATGGGGAGAATTTCAATAGGTGGAAAGATCGTGTTCACTCCCTGTTGGACTTCCATGATGTTGCTTAGGCTTTTACTTCATACTAACCTGAATCCAACATGGAATCTTGGAAGTATGCAAATAAGGTGTGTAGGCACACAATTCTTTCTACTTTATTTAACAATCTCTTTGATGTTTATGTGAGCTATAAGGAAGCACATACTATATGGGAGTCAATGACCTTAAAGTAAGCTGCTGAGCATTTTGTTAAACAAAAGTTCTTGTGCCGGACTTACTACCGATGGGAGATAACAGAAGACAGGGAGATTATGGTGCAAATTCATGAATACCAAGAGCTACTAGAGAATGTGGAGAACAACAACATCAACTTAAAAGATGAGTTCGTGAGTGAGCTATTGATTAAGAAGCTGCCTAACTCGTGGAACAACTACAAACAATTTCTTAAACACAAGGAGAAGAATATGACATTGCAGGAGTTGATCAAGCACATTCTAGAAAACCAACAAAAAGGAGATGAAGGTTTTCAATGCTAAAGTGTTGGCAACCAAAGCTAACCTAGTGCAACATAAGTCAAGCCACAAGCCTGGACAGAAAATGTACAATCAGAGTTCAAATAAGCCTGATTTCTCCTTCAAACTACTAACCTCAACTTCAAGAAAAAGAGTGGAAATTTCTTTGTTTGTGGCAAGCCAGTTCATTACACTCTATAGTGCTGAAAAAGAGCGAGAAACACTATAATATCCCATCCGTCCTGACCGGAATCCAAGGGTATTCGGTCAAGACTTCAGGAAAATTCGGGGTTTTGAGGTGTTAAATTTCGATCGAGAATGTTTGGAGGTGATTTTGTGTGTGCAAAGCACATATTAGGTCACCTGTGTGCGTTGAGGAGCATTTTACATGCATAGATTGAGGTCAGGGGGTCATCTACGTGCATAGGTGATTGTACTACGTACGTAGATGGATGTCTGATCCAGACCATGAATGTGCCTGCACACATCTGTGTGCATTGGATACGTCCGCGCACGTTGGACGATATGTGGACTTGAAACCGTGGTGAGCATGGTGATCTACGTGCACAGCACTAGGTGGTGCACACTTTGATCCTGGATCCGTGAGCGAAAGGTCGCCAGATCTGCCGTCTACGCACACGGGAGCTTCGTCTATGCACGTAGTACTCGGTCAATGTACGTAGAGGAAGGTTCAACGCGCGTAGATGGGCCTTTTCCGCATGCATTTAATGAAATGCCACGTTTCAGTTCCGAGGTTCTATAAATACACCCACCTATGGCTCTTTGCTGTCATAACTCATCTCAACCACCGAAATCACTCTCTCAACTACTCATTGGCACTTGCAATCACTACTCAGCACTTCCGTTGTGATTATGAAGGTAAGAATCGTTCTTTGATCTCTTCTTTCCGTCATCTCACCTCATATTTGTTCATCTAGGGTTTTGAACGAATTTTGGGATTTTGTTCAGATCTTCTTTTTCTGTTGTAAAGGAAGGTAAATATGGGTAGATTAAGCTTGTTTAAGGTTGTAACCACGAGATTCTAGCTTCGGTTTCCAATGATTTCGTGTTTGAACGAAATGAGTTTGATCCGAGCTAGGGTTCCAAATTTTGGTAGATTTCTCATCAGATCTAGAGTTGTATCTGACATATACTGAAACATTTTAACCCAAACAAAACTCAGAATTCATGCTCACTCTAAACCCTAGCAGCCACTCTTCCTCCAATTCCTCTTTCCCGTGTTGCGGCATACTCGTCCACCACTCTTCATCGTGGTCGTCCTCGGTGGTTCCAGCTGTCAGTTGCTTGAGCAGCAGCGGCAGAGTTTATGATGACTTTGTTTCAACGAGGAAGTCAAGTTTTTATAGAGGATTCAACGTTATTACGAATATGTTGAAGCGAATTGAGCCTCTCGATAACTCCCTTATCTCCAAGTGAGTTTCGGATCCAGCCAAGGATTCGATGAAATAGACTATCACCATGATGCTCGATTTGTTGCCATCCAATCAGTTCTGTGTCACTATTAGGGTTTCAAAACATTCCCTTGACCGCCTCCTCATCTCTGCCATCATTACAGTTTAGTACCGTAATTTAACTATTCAATCAATCAATATAGATAGATAAATATGCAAATACATGAAATTGATTTGGCTGAGGTTTTGATTTGGTGCTGATATACATTGTGGAACACTGAGTATAGGATGTCATTGATGAGGAATTTCAATATTCCAGTAGAAGAGAGGAAGCGGAAGGCGGATTCCTCGAAAGACGAGGTAAATAGAAGAGAAGAAAATGAAGAGAGTGGGAATGGTGGTGGTGAGGTTTGTGGTGAGGATATAGAAATTAGTCCTCAGTTTTTGGGAGATTTGTCTCCAGACCGAGTTTTCTAGTGCCAAAAGGTGAGAATTGTGTGTTAATCTGTATAATTTTCAAGCTTGTGGAATTTTGTTGCTGGATTTTTATATTTGATGTATTCAATGTTTTTCTTTTGAAAAAATTGTTGTTGATTGTGTTTTGTTTTTTGTGTTTGAACAACTTAGTGTGCTTGACGTAATTTTGGCTGATTGGTTCTTGTTTTTCAGGAACTGAATGCATGGAGGCACGAAACTCTGAAAATAGATTGTGACAAAGAACACAAAAATGATTTATTGGAGTATCTTCGTTCATTGGATGCTGATATGGTAATATTGTTAACTTGATTTTATGAAAATTGTAGCCATTTGGAATATCTGCATTTGTTGTATGCTGATTCTAAAGCACGAAGCTCTTATATCTTAATGTGTTTACTTATTTGTACTCGTAGGTGATGGAACTATCTCAGTCCTCATCTATAGAGGTGGAGGATATCATTCACCAACTTGTCAGCAACATATTGCGAATGTTCTTTAAAGAAGATCCCATTTCAAATTTTGCAAGGAATTCAGTTGTTGTGAATCAAGAGAATCACCATGATGATGTTGATGCCTTCTGTGATACCGTAGTCACTTCAAGGGACTACCTAGCAAAACTTCTATTCTGGTGAGTTTTTGTTTTATGTACTCTTAACTTTTAACTTTGTCGCCAAAATTTTGTCTCATTTTGTCGCCACAATTTTGTTTTATGGTGTTGGATGATTTTAATGATTTTGATTTTCATCTTATTGGCTGAAATCTAATCTCTCTACATTTCTTGGGCAAACACTGCATGGTGCTTGAGGTTTTGGTTGTCTTCTACAAGCTCAAAATCGCAATCAGAAAATTCTTGTGCCTACACAGGTCAGTTTTAGTTTCATAATTGGGTTCATGCCCCTATCTTTATTTAGTTCAATAAGATGGGACAAAGTCAGGGCCAAAACCTTTGAAGAGCTTTCTTTATGTGTTTCGCATTTTCCCTTCAATATGTATAAAAAATAATATTCAATTAGTAGTGTCAGGAAATCAGATGATAGAAGAAAATGTGGAATAACAAAGAGCAATCACACAAGAACACAATATTTTCGTGGTTCGATCAATTCGATCTACGTCCACGGGCAGAACACAAGTAATTCTACTATTCAGAGAAAAAAACAAACACAATGGCTTACAACGGCGTTCAAAAGCTTCCAAGATTATTTCTCAGCCACCTATTTATATGTTTACATGAATACAAGCCAAAATAGGCAAGACAAACCCGTCCAAACACCTTCAGTTATGAAGACATGGGCATGGAAGAGCCAAACACGGACGAAACCAAGGAAAACACGGACAAAATCAAGTGACCGTGGGAAACCGAACATTACACGGTCTAGGATACGGCCGTCTATTATGCCGTGTCCTACCTAACACTATCACACAGTCTGGGACAAGGCCGTGTCCCAGGCAGTGTCCTTCTCGGTTTCACTCACCCATCACACAAACATATCTCTTTCTTCACCAATCCATCCCAAACCTCTTTTTGACTTAACAACACATCAAATGACTTCAACAATCTTCAAGAAAATCAATTCAATCTCAACAAGTAGATTTAAATTTTTCTTTCTGTTTATGACGAATTTATGAGTATCTTAAAGGTTCACTTATCCCAGTGAAAGTTATATGGATTAAGTAATGGAAGTGCAGAATGACATTTAAGATTGAACCATGTTGAGTACTGGTTGATCTACCCAAAGGGCGAGTACTCATTGGAGATAAGTGGATACGTGAACGATATATCGAGTAAGATATCGATAATCGCTTAAAGGGGATTTCCTCGACGAGATTAGAAAGTCCAACTTGTTGAAAGATTTACCTTCATCGAATAGACTTTGGTCATTCGGACTAGTCTATGTCTCAACCTACATTATGAAATGTAGAGACTTCTTTTCTCAATAGAGAATTTGGAGTAGAAGCCTATATGGTTTAACCTAATGGTTTTATTGAAATCTGTACGGTTTAACCTAATGGTTTCATTGTTCAATTCTTAATAGATAATTTGGAGTACAAACCTATATGGTTTACCCTAATGGTTTCATTGTCCAAGGTTAGACCTTAGACATCTTTCGATAGGGATGGCATATTCATATATGTTATGATAATGCCAAGGTGAATCTTGCTATTCTAAGCTAGTGTGGACATCACACTTGTAGCTAGAATTGGTCTAGCATACTTGAATGACCCAAAAAATTGGTCATGATCCAACTTTGAGATATACATAATATGGGTTGACCTTGGAGTCAAATTCCAAGAGATTATTTGAGTGAGTTGTTGTTCTTCTCTGTCAGATAGATCAACAAAGTACTTGAATGTTTCATGATGCAGAAATACATAACACATAGATACCCCGTGACTAAGAACAAGTCTCTTAGTAAGTGTATGTGTTCATAAACCTATGTGATGGGAAGAACGTGTAAAGAATGTTCTTCATATGAATATCATATGAATGCTTTTTTAATATAGAGTACATGTGTTGATTACAAGACCATATCTTACAATACACAAATTTATGCCTGGATATGCATAATGCCTAGTTTTTGTTATACAGTTAAATTAGCTAGCAAATATTGTTCCAACACATAAGAATGATGTTGGAAAGTAGTGAATTAGATACTTGGATGTTTTAGAGGCATTGCAAGGAACTGTGTTATCGTAAGGGCTTACGATACAATGAGACACATTGACTACTCCATGTAATGATGTGGACTGTAGGGAAGTTCATATCTGATTATGTGTTTTTACTTGGCAGAAAAGTCACTCACGTAATAGTGAGAAACACATATATAACTGTGTGGCAAGAGAGATGAGACAATAGCTATACAGTAGAATGGTCCATTTATCATTAACCACCTAAAGAATTTATAACAGTCTTTAGCGACAGTCAACCTTGATTGCTTAAGGATCGAAAATATCTTTCATAAGTTTAAGCAAATTGAGACCAAGTATCATGTTGCAAAAAGACTTGGTTGCAGAAGGACAATTGAATTTGAATACAAGTTTCACAATGAGAAGAGAACTTGAAATGTAAGTCCATGTGAGACATGATTGTAGATCCGTTAATGAAAGCTCATAAGGAATAAGTTCCTTAAGACCCGCATGACATACGAAATGTGTAATACCTTAGAACATGATCTTTAATAAGATCATCGTAAGCAATACACGAGCACAAATGTTGAGAGTTAACATTTTTTGTAGCATTGAGTGTGAAAGCATGTTGGACAAAAAAGTAACCTACTCACACGGGTGTTTATCTTAGTTTTCCCAGTTCGTTGAAGGAAGAACTAAGATGA
>CAODLS011727837.1:0-12556 GCA_948243855.1 Flueggea neowawraea | reverse complement strand
TATCAAAAATGATTTGAGAAAAATTTTTAAAACTTCTTTTCTCCTCCTATATAAATCAAAACAATATATAACAAAATGAAAGGAATTGAGTAAAGTGGAAAGATAGTACCAAAATTGGCATCTCCAATAATGTAGGATCTTTGCTCCAAGGATGTTAAGCCTTCTTGAATGGAAACCCGCTCTGATACCACTTGTTGGAGAATTTTCTCGGGGATGCCTTATTTGAGTTTGGAGAGCGGAAGTAAGAGAGAAAACAACACCAAGATTTATAGTGGTTCGGTCAACCATGCCTACGTCCACTACCTAAGTCTCACTTAGGATTTCCACTATCTCGAAGATTGATTCCAGCTCAATCCAACAAAGCCTTACTCCAAGGTTGATTGCGGCTCACACCTCTAAAGCCAACAAGGTTGATTACAGCTCACACCTCTAAAGCATAGACAAGGTTGATTTCCGCTCATACCTATAAAGCCTCACAATGTTGTTTTCTCTAGGTTCACAACAAACCTCTCTCACTCTCAAAGTGTTTACAAAACATTTACAAAAAATGAAAGCTCTATGCTAGGAGGACATGTGTTTGATTGATGCTCCTGATCTTCTCTCTAGCTTGATTTTGATGTTTTGGAGTGAGGAGAATGATAAAAATGTTTGGGACTTGAATCCATATGATCATCCACATTTTTCAGCCCTTCCTTGATGTACTTATAGCCATTCCAATCAATATGACCGTTGGTGGTGAGAATATGATCGTTGGAATGCATTTATGTCCGTTGTGGCTTCCTTGGTTGATGATTTACTCGAGTGCTACCTTTCGATTACTCGAGTGATCGGATGCATTGATTACTCGAGTGACACTTCTTGTTACTCGAGTGAGGATTTGACAATATCATTTTTTTCATCATCAAAACACATAAAGGATCTTTAATGTTGATCACCCATGATCCAACCGTTATCGCTATTGTAACTTCATCCGCCATTGTCGCCGCTTTCAAAGACTATCACTCTCTGCTTTCAAAGACTAGCCACCACAGGTCTAAACTTCTTCTTCCTCCACGAAGGCATGTCACGAACATGGATCGGTAACAAGCTCGTCGGCGCTGACAAGCGACGAGGAGATCAACGAGTGACTAGATCTCATCTCTCTATAAAGATGTTGATGCGACGCGTTTTGACATATTTAGAAGAAAGAGAACATAGAGAGGAGACAGATAGAGAGACGGTACGAGGCCGCAATGAGAACAAAGAGAGGAGAGCGACTGAGGAGGGAGGAAAGGCTAGAAGTTGAAGGTGGCAGAATAGGAGTTAGGGCTAGGTTTTTTTCTGGGGAGAGAGAATAAAAGATACACTAGGAGAGAGAGAGAGAGAGAGAGAGAGAGAATAAGAGACAAATAAGGGAGAGAGAAAGAGGCAGACGAAAAATTAGGAGTAAAACGATATTTTGACATTATATATTAAAGAGAGATTGTATTTTTTTTATTCAATTTCAAAATTGTGGTATTCTCAAACCTGAATTTTAGTATTTTGGCATTTTAAAAAATATGAAATTAGTATTTCTATTTGTATAAATTTACTATTTAATTATGACATGTAGCATAATTAACTCTAAAGAATTGGCTCAGTGGGGTAGAGAACCCAAATCTTGACAAATCCAACATTAAGTATTTGAACAAATATGGAATTTGAGAACTCCTCCCAAACATCACAGTGATCTCAAAAGGGGGACTTGCCATGAATATTTAGTGACGGAAATCAATGCGCAATCGAAATAAAGTATGTTTAACCTCTTTATTCTTTTCTTAGAAAAATCCAAATAAAAGAGTGGAGAGCAATTGATGAAACCTTTATATTAAAGCCATTGATTATATTTCAAGTTATAACGGAAAACGTTACGATTGCCATCAATACAAAACGTTACAAGATACTAATGTCTACTCACTAATTGATGCTTTATAAATAGATGTTGAGGATGACTTGAAGAGGTACGCAATATTCTATATACACATTATCACTCTGCCAGAATCGCTACTAGCTTGAGCGTTGAAGAGTCCTCCGAAGAGCATCCCAACCTCTTCTTGTTATGAGTTTTCAGGTCTCGAGGCAATGTTCATGATTTTCAAGTGTTCAAGGTTTTTTCATTATTTTTGTTCATTTTTTTAGGCAACAACAATCTCTTACTCCCAATTAAACAATTATTTAATTGGGTGCTTTGATTTTTAACTTAGGCATCTCCGAGCTTAAGTCTTCAAAGACTTGAAAACTTAATTGAGCTTGAACACTTTTATAGCCGAAGACCAAGTTAAATTTTGCACTCGAATAAATTTGTAGCTTTAAATCCAACGAATCTCTAAATTGGTCGCTTTCAAAATTGGTTTGACCAATTGTGTTGGCTCAATTTTTAATCGGGAGGTCTACTAAGAAAAGGATAAATTCGAAGCATCTTACCAGGCCAGAATATTTTTGGCTAAAATTTTTTAATGCCAGTCGTCAATCCGACATATACATTTTTTGCCAAACAATTTTCTTCGGACCCAAGTGTTTTTGTGATGTCAATTGTAAGATCTCTTCTTGCCACAAAGAGAACATCAAACAAAAGGAGTTGTTCATGGCTATGTGAGTTGCACATGCTCAAACTCAATCACAGAAAAGCACTATATAAAGACACCAACTTGAACTATTAATCAACAAACCTTTGTATAGTTAAACAAAGAACCCACCAATATCATAATACATATATAGTGCTTTTCCGTTAAACTATGCATTATGAATCAAAGTAGCATGTTAAAGTGTTGCTTTGTTATGGTTGTAACAAGTCCCAATTGTATCTAAATAGGAGACATGATCTGACTTTTCTTTAGTGAAGTACACCAAAATTTTGCAATTTGCACACCAAGGCTAAGATAACACTGATAAATGATGATCATTGTGGTCGTCTTTCCATGAATGCATGGAACTAAGACTTAATAGTATGAGTGTTTTAAACATATATAACGTTTGTCGTCCTTCTTTCAATATATATTATATCTACTATAAAAAAAAGAGTTTTCAAAGTGAAAAGTATTTCAAAATTAATTTGATCGATATAAGCATCTAGTTATGACCAAGGACAGAGTAAGAACGAAATAAACAAAGGAGGCCTAATGGTAGACAAACCTATAGGCAATGTATTCTCATTCCATCTAAATGAGTAGCATTATATTTTAAAATGCATATTATCACTAAATCTTAAAGTATTAAATTTTGTGCACTCAAAACAACTCCAATTAGATCATAACTTACCTGATTACATGTTTATGAATAATTTTTAAAGTCTCAATAATTAAATTATTAAGAGTAGAAAAATATTATATATAATAAAAATTTACTATACATACCTATGGCTAAGATGGAACCATGTGGGGCTCGACCGTTCTCCTGCTCCTCTCTTCCGTCCTTGATCATGATATTCTATCACCTTAGTAATAGTATTAAGCAATGCGAGTTAAGAACATTCACTAGGTACCCGACTATTGAGAAGGATAGCCTTTGACATCATTGAAGTGTACACCTAAGTTATTAGGGGTGGTGATAGTCTATGCAGTTGTGCACATGAATGTGAAGTGAGTGATACCATTCATGCTCAACTATGGAGAGAGATAGGCTCCAGCTGTCTGAAGACTCTAAAGAACTGATATTCATTCACATAGCCAAAATAAGGATAGAGTTGTACAGACATGGGTGAGAATGAATGGATATGTAGTCAAATGTCTAGTTGGTGAATATATGCATGTTTCATTTGCCACAATCTTATTCTCATTTGTATTTTAAGTAGAAAGCATAGGTGGAAATTATATAACTATGGGTCACTGATTGTTTATCTAAAATATTGATGGCTTAATTTTAAAATCAAATGAGTTGTTTATTCTTACTTATCTTTGAAATGCTCAGTAAGGTTGCACTAGTATACAAATGAAGTGATAAAGAATATTAGATAGATTACTACACTAATTTAGGGGTAAAACCATGAATGTATTTTTAAAGTATATTTGGTGACCTTCAATTTCTTTTCATTTGACTTAAATTTACCTAAATTAGAGATGATTTATTTTTTTCTTTTTATTTGTTTGTTTTTATTGGCTCTTGTTTTTTTATTTTTTCTTATGATTATTATTATATTAGAATCATTTACTTTAAGGATCTTGGAAATGGCTCCTAATAAATATTGGATGGATCTTAGAAATGATTGAACTAGTGAAGCACATATGAACGGTGTGAAAGAATTTTCAAACTATGCATTTTTAAAGGTTGAAGGCGCTTTAGAAATCTATTGTCCTTGTGTGAAGTGTTATAATGCCAGATTAAAAATGTATGATGAGTTTAGGTTGCATTTGTTTGTCAATGGAATTTGTCGAGGTTATGTATTTTGGTATCACCATGGGGAACAAACAGGGGAGATGCAATAGAGGACAAATAAGAAGAATTAGAAGAAGATAGAAATGACAAGTTACTAGAAGTTATTAGAGACTTACATCCTGGATTGTGTGCAATGGACATAGAGTATCACAACGTTGATAGTGAGAATGATTGTGTGCATGTAGAGGAGCCTACTAGTGTAGATGCCCTAAGAGCCAACCGTTAAAAACACAGCATAAGTAACAGCGAAATATAAAAGACATATTTTTATTTTGCTAATTAATATGATATAAGAATCATTTTGGTTGGTATGATTAGATCAATGAAACAATATCCATGTTATAGTAGGTTTGTGCCTTGTGTGCTTTGACCGGCGGGGAACAAATTTGTACTTAAAAACTATCTAAATGTCCATAGTCAATGGTTGTCGGTATTTGGTGTAGACAATTAGTGAGACTATTATATAGTTTGGTTGGTTTCATTTCCCAATGGAAAGTAGTTATGTGATATCTGGACCAAACATATAGGCACATAGTTAAGCATTAGCAAAGGGTGCTAGATGTTGGATCATGGGTGAGTAACATTAAGTTCCTTTTATGTTTTGATGATGAACAAAATATTTTGATGATGAGAAAAACATTTGGCTTGAAGAGAAACACATTGGAAAGCTCGGAATTGCAAAACAAGCCACTGCAGGTGGTTAATGTACGTAATATAACTGTCAACGTATGTGAAAGTGAAGCATAACATATGTACCTATAATATAACATATGTACGGGAAGTCTAGAGGAAAACAGAAGCGGTTGGGTCACATATAACGTATGCAAATGGCTTACAATGTACATAAAATACAATGTAACGTACGTAAATCATCCTGGAGCTTGATCAACGTACGTGAGTTGAAGAACAATGTACATAAACTAGAGAATTCATAGATAACATACGTAAGATGAAGTGTAACGTACATGAGACATGGCACAAAAGGTTGCAACTGCATTAAATGCACTTCAACGGCTATATTCTTCAAAGCAATGGCCATATGGCATAAGAATGTTATAAATACATCAAGAGAAGGCCAAAAATATGTTGAACAACATCAGAATTCATTATGCCAAAATTCGTATCAATTCCAACCAAGAAAACAACAAATCAAGCTAGAGATCAAAGTTCAAGCATAAGTCACATACATTCAACTCTAGTATGGAGCTTCGTTCTTTGTAATCCATTTTGTATACATTTTGAGAATGTGAGAAGGTTTTTTGTAAACCTATAGAAAATAACACTGTAAAGGTTTATTATGAACCTAAGAAAAACAACATTGTCAGGGCCTTAGAGGTGTAAAGCCAAGAATCAATCTAGTTGTATTGGCTTTGTTGGAATGAGCCAAAATCAATCACCATTATAGTGGAAATCCTAAGTAGTGAGACTTAGGTAGTGGACGTAGGCAAGGTTGGCCGAACCACTCTAAATTCTTGGTGTTGATTTCTCTCTTTCATTTCAAGTCGATTTTGGTATCCAAATCATAGACAGAAAATTCTCCAACAAGTGGTATTAGAGCGGGTCTCCATTCAAGAAGGCTTAACAACTTTGGAGCAAAGATTTGCATCAACAAAATGGATTTCGATCCTTCTCCTCTATGTGTATATGGTGCTTCTCTTCATATCCCTCATTTTATTGATAGCTCAAATTTTAATTCATGGAAGAAAAGAATGTATATTTTCATCCAATCATATGATATTGAGCTATGGAAGGTGATTGTGCTTGGTCCTAAAATTCCCAACAATGTTGATGGCACTCTTAATAAGTGTGAAGACTTCAATGATGAATATTGGAAGTCTCTTAGCCGAAATTCCAAAGCTACTCAACTATTATATTGTGCTTTGAGTCAAGAATAGTACAACCAAATTTTATCTTGTGAGCATGCCAATGAGATATATGAAATGCTTGAAGTGACTCATGAAGGCACAACTTAAGTTAAGGAAACCAAGATTAATATGCTTCTACATGACTATGAGTTATTCTCCATGAGAGATGGAGAAAGCATTAACAACATGCTTGATCGCTTTGCAAAAATTACAAATGGTCTCGCCTCATTTGGAAGTGTTAGAAAATTTTGGTCTATTTGATGTTGAATGGATAGCGAAAGCGACTTGAGAAGAGAGATAAAGAAATCAACACAATGATTTATAGTGGTTTGACCAACCTTGCCTACATCTACTACCTAAGTCTCACTTAGGCTTTTCACTAGCGATGATTGATTGTGGCTCAATCCAACAAGACCAATACAATAGGTTGATTCCGGCTCAACACCTTCAAGGCCTCACAATGTTATTTTCTATAGGTTCACAACAAACCTCTAAATTGTTATTTTCTATAGGCTCACAACAAACCTCTACAATGTTGTTTTACTTAGGCTCATAACAAACATTTCTCACACTCTTAAAGTGTATACAAAGTGTTTACAACAGATTAAAGTTCTATGCTAGAGTTGAGTATTTGAACTTGATGCTTGAACTTTGATCTCTAGCTTGATTGGTTGTTTTGTTAGGTTGGAATTGATATGAAATTTGGCACATTGAGTTTTGATGTTGTTCAACATGTTTCTGTCATTCTCTTAATGTATTTATAGTATTTCCATGCCATATGACCGTTGGTGGTGTCAAACTAGCCGTTGGAGTGCATTTAATGTAGTTGCAGCTTTCTAGAACATTAGTGACATATGATGCAATTTGTAAGACGTATGTTGATCATGCTGAATTCCAGTTGACGTACGTTGCACTAACCGTGACGTACGTTGATCATGTCTGCTTCCTAGATGACGTACGTTGCCTTTCCTCTACATACGTTGTGATCCTTCACTGCGTACATTGTGCATGTATGACATACGTTGTTAAGGATCCAGTAGCTTCTGTTTGCATTCAGCTCTATGTCTATGTACGTTGCAGATTCTCTACATACGTTGTAGTCCATAATGTACGTTGTGACTTTACAAGACGTACGTTGCTCATGACGTTTTCCAGATAACGTACTTCAGCTTTGTTGTAACGTACGTTGTTGCTTTGTAGAGCCTTGTTTCGCAACACTAAGCCTTCCAACGTGTTCCACTTCAAGCCAAACATTTTGCTCTTCATCAAAACATTTTGCTCATCAGCAAAACACATAAGGAACCTATTGTTGATCACTCATGATCCAACAGGAAGACCAATCTCTAGTAGCGATAAGGTGAAGAAGATATTGAGGTCTTTGCCACAAGAATGGAATGTAACGATCACAACAATCATAGAATCCAAAGACTTAAACTCATTGGAGTTTAGTGCTTTAGTTAGGTCATTAATAAACTATGAGATTGTGCTATGGTCAATAGATGGAAAACCTAAGCATGGTAAGGCATTGAAAGCTTCCCACTCATTTTCAAAAAGAAGATCGTGAAGGGAAAACGAGCTTGGATGAAGAGCTAAAACACTACTCCAAAAGGATAGCAACTTATGATAAGTTGTTGAAAAACAAAAAGAATCAACAAAAAGAGATGGAGAGGTTAAAAGAAGAAAAATAAAAGAAAAGGTTATAGTTCTTCTTCAAGTGATGATGGTGATCCATCATCCAATTTATGCCTTTTGACATATCAAGTACTCCTTAAATCTCACTCTTTTTATTTTTTCATGCATTTTACTCATTGTTTGATTGTCTATATTTGCATGAATTTTTGTTATGTGCACAAATTATTTTTGAAAGGGGAAGTGAAAATGTTTAAAATTGGTTAATCTTTTTTATGATTACAAAAAGGAGGAGAGTGTTGAATATGCTTATATGTTTATTTGAAAGGGGTAGAAAATTTTTTTCATTCATTTATTTGCATGATGCTAACCAAATGACAAGGATGGAATCTTTAATCAATGTTGTTGCCTTTGATGTAGCCATTAATTCTTCAAAGTTTTATCATCATCAAAAAGGGGGAGATTGTTGGATCATGTGTGATCAATATTAAGTTCCTTTAATGTTTTGATGATGAACAGAAGGTTTTGATGATGAGAAAAACATTTGACTTGAGAAGAAACACGTTGGGAAGCTCAGAATTGCGAAACAACCCATTGCAGGTGGTTAACATATGTAATATAACTGTCAACGTACGTGAAAGTGAATCATAACGTACGTACCTATACTATAACGTACGTAAGGGAAGTCTGGAGGTAAACAGAAGCGGCTAGGTCACATACAACATATGTTACAATATACTAACGTACATAAATGGCTTACAACGTACGTAAAATACAATGTAACTCACGTAAATCATCCTGGAGCTTGATCAAAGTACGTAAATCGTCCTGGAGCTTGATCAACGTACATAAATTGGATAATTTGTAGATAATATATATAAGATGAAGTGTAACGTACGTGAGACATGGCACAGAAGGCTGTAATTGCATTAAATGCACTCGAACGGATGTATTCTTCAAAGCAACGGTCATATTGTAATACCTGTATTTTTGGATTAAATTTTGGTTATTTTTTAATTAATTTAGAAAATAATTTTTAATGTTGGAAAATTAATTTTTTTGTTTTAAATGTTAATTGGTTAATTAATGAAGTTTTTGAAGTGATTAAGTTGATTAATTAAGTAGAAATTGGTGAAAACTTAAAAACAAACTCGGATGAAAATAAAGAGGGGAGATTGGGCGTTTATGTGTATAAATCAAGCTACATGTTGTTTGTATCCCTAGAAGTTGTTGTCCGTGTAATTCTGTGGTCGTTCGCGAGTGGGTTGAGTTGATTTCCGCGAGAAAACGACGTGTCGTTCCGTTGAGATGCGTCTGTCGTCCGGAGCGAATGCACGTCGTCAACGAGTTCTTGTGCAACAACTTAACCAAACAACGCCATTTTTGCTCTTTCCTTTCAAATCATTCCACCGCCCAAACCTGTTTTTCTTTAGATTTTCAGTCATGATTCCACCACCCATACCAATTCTTTTTCTTTGTTTTCTTCTTCATTTCACCAGTCCAACACGCTTTCTTCAATTTATCTCCATTTTCGTGCTTTATTTTCTTCAAATAAGGTAAGCAATTTCTACTTAAAACTTCTTCATTTTCTGTTGCAAAATAGCTTTGTTTTTCTTCATTTTTTGTTTTTCCTCATAACTAATGGTGGATGTTTAGGCTCGGTTTGGTTAGTTTCTAGACATTTTTAGAGTTATTTTTAGTTCGATTTTTGGTTGATTTAAGTGGGTAAAGAGGTGAGTAAGAGAAGGTGATGATTTGGAGTTGAATTGTTTAATTTGGTTGGTTAAACCTGACTTGTTGGGACTGTTTGGGTTAGTTTGAAATTTCTGGAATGAGTTGAAGTAAACATTATGATTTCTAGACTTGTTGAAAGTTGAGAGAAATGTTTTTTATCGGAGGAAAATTTGGAAATTTCGGGTTGTTGGAGTTGGGGACAATTTGATGTTGTTGATGAATAAAAAAGGACTAAAAATAGTATTTGACAAAATTTTGGAATACTGCAAGAAAGATTTTGCATGTGCGAAGATTTTGCATGTGCGTCAATTTGTAAATTTTAGGAAGTTCTGGGTAAATTTGTAAATTTTAAAAGATTGTAGTTAAATGTGTAATTTTAGAAAATTGAAGGATTAAATTGTAAATTTAAAATATTTTGAGGACTAATTTATAAATTTTGAAAAGTTTGGGGACTAAGTCAGAATTTTTTGAGGTCTTAGGAACTAAATGGTAATTTTACATAAATCGGAGACTAAACTGTAATTTTATGTAAATTTTGGATTTTGGGTCCAGAGTGATATATTATCATTTGATATGGATTTTTAGGACCTTGAGAGTCCGCATTTGCATATCATACATTTGATATTACTATAGTACCACATTTCAATTTGTTTCGAATATATATTTGTTTTGTATATATATATTTGTTCAGTTTCATATCCTGGTCAGCAAGATTAGCCGGCCACCAGTGGTACGTATTTGGGCCATTCAGCTTGGATTTCAAGTGAGTGAAATGAAATTAGGTTGTGTCTCCTAACTTATATGTTTCTGTTGTACTACGACCATAACATATAATCTGAATAATTAAAGGATTAAAAATTCCTAAAATCCAACCTACGTGAAAACTTTGTTTTGGGAACTTAGTTTTCTTTGAAAATTTTGATGGTCCTGAAATAATATCATGTTTGATATTTATTACGATTTTGGATTTTAATATATTCTCTGTAGAGGATACTTTGTGCAGTACTTGAAACTTTTTGATAATAAATTTTTTTGTGAGCAATTTGATATATTTGAAGAATATTCCTTTTGAATTTGAGTATGATTTTTGGGATTAATATTCCGCTTATTTATATGTGTATATTTGAATATTTTGAAATACGAGTATTTTGATTTATAAGAAGGAAATTACTTTTCCAAAAATGAACATTCTGCTGAATTTGTATCCCTATGAAATAAAAGTTTTTTATTTCATTTTGCCTATTGATTTATGAAATCAGCTATTGTATGATTTGATAGTGGTGTAACCACTAATATGTATTTGAAATTGCGAATACATTTTTGGTAAAATTATAATTTAATTATGACGACTTTTACGGGGGTAAATCGTGACCTTTCGTACCAATGAATTGAGAACTCCCAACTACTAGGGATGTCGGTAGTCATGTGGCCCAGCCTGGCACATGATGTGATATTACCTAGCAGCGGAGTCCACCTATTGATTGTGGCGGAGTCCACATCACCTTGTTATTAGTGCTGGATGCACACCCATGCTTTATTCCCATGTCGATTTGCTTTGATATGATATGATTGCAAATAAAGATTTTGATATTTGCGTTACAGGTTTTGCAGATAAAGGTTTAATTTGCGATATATGATTTGAAGTCAAATATGCAACCATTGCATTATAAGATTTGAAAATAAATATTCTGAGGTTTGCATTATATGGTTTCCAAATAAACAATTGTACGATTGTCGTTTGTTGTTTGCTTTGGTTGCGAATGATTTCGAAATGAATTTCGAAACTACTACTTTGTACTCGGCGTGTATACATATATACAATTATATCTGCATGTGATATTTTTAAACTATTTTTAAAACGGTTTGCATGAGACCCAATGCCGCTCTAAAGTGTCATTTCCTCTTTAGGGTTCTTAACCCTTTCTTTTTTGTCTATTTTCCTATATTCTTACTTGCAGGTGATTTCGGTTGATTGCGATCTGTCGGCATTCAACACCTGGTTAGGCATTCTGCAGTTGCAGTCAGTGCCCTTTTGTTTGGGCTCAGTTATTATTTTGTTGGTTGATCCACACTGGTATACTTGTGGGTGTATGTTTTGTGTACTTATTTGATATTTAAACATGATTTATTATTTACCAAATATTTTATTATTATTAAAACTTATTTTTTAAGAAAGTTTGGATTTCTACTTATTAACATTTTATAAATGGTTTTAATATGGTTAGAAATAAATTCGTTAAGTTCTGTTCTATGAGGCTTGTATGAGATGGATCGAGCTTCCACAGACGGTTCGCTTCGTACACTAGTCGCGTCCCGATTTTAGGTTGTGACACATATGGTATGGGAATGCTATAAATACATTAAGAGAAGGCCAAAAACATGTTAAACAACATCAAAATTCATTGTGCCAAAATTCCTATCAATTTCAACCAAGAAAAACAACAAATCAAGCTAGAGATCAAAGTTCAATCATTAATCACATGCATTCAACTCTAGCATAAAGCCTCATTATTTGTAATGCTTTTTGTATATACTTTGAGAGTGTGAGAAGGTTTGTTGTAAACCTATAGAAAATAACATTGTAGAGGTTTATTGTGAACCAAAGGAAAACAACATTGTAAGGGCTTTAGAGGTGTTGAGCCGGGAATCAACCTCGTTGTATTGGCTTTGTTGGATTGAGCCAAAATCAATCACCGTTATGGTGGAAATCCTAAGTGGTGAGACTTAAGTTTTAGACGTAGGCAAGGTTGGCCGAATCATTCTAAATTCTTGGTGTTGATTTCTCTCTTTCATTTCAAGTCGATTTTGCTATCCAAAGCATAGATTAAAAATTCTCCAACACTAGATTGACCCGCTGTTGAGAGACCACATGGTAGATTACTTGAGTGTCAATGGAGAACTCTTAACAATGAAAGATGTTGTAACTAGTCCTTTGACTT